>OY829513.1:15444623-15542450 GCA_963691665.1 Clepsis dumicolana
ATGCCATGTTATACAATGTAACTTCTTATAATAGCAAATACCAATTTTTTGATAGTAACAAATTTATAAAACTTTTTCATCTAAACGAATCACGGCTGTATCTGTCCAAAAAATGTAAACTAGCAACAGCAAAACTACTAGCATATAACATAGAACCTGGGCACGGGTACGCGGCGGACGGCGGCGGCGGCGCCGGCCCCGCCGGCCCCCCCGCGAACGCGCCGCCCGCGGACCGTCAGTCTTTAAACTGATGCGTGAGACAGCGGAGGAGCATAGTTTCATTTTGGTTCATCAAAATATACAAGGCTTCTCCAGCAAAGCAATTGAAATGGGACTATTCCTCGATGCTTTTAATATAGACGTAATGTGTATTACCTAACACTGGCTGAGACAGCATGAGCTGATATCGAACATTCGTAATTATAGGATTGGCAGCTCCTACACTAGAAACTCAGCAATACATGGAGGAACTATGATTATTGTAAAAGATGATTATAAGTGTAAAGAACGGAAAAATGTAAATCAACTTTCATTAGAACGAGTTATTGAGATTTCGTGTGTTGAATTGGATAATCACATCGTATTATGTGTATACAGGCCACCGTCCTCAGACTTTAGTCTATTCGAGTCCGTGATGGAGGATGCTTTGAAACAAGTCTTTAATAGTAGTAAATATATTATAGTATGTGGAGATTTCAATGTCAATTTACTGGACTCCGAAAATAGAATTTCCGTGAGACTTCTGAACCTTTTTTAATCATTTAACTTGTATCATCTTTTTGAGGAACCGACTAGAGTGACGGCCAACACGGCCACATGTTTAGATAATACTAGCTGTTGCGTGCGACTTCGTCCGCGTGGAATTTGTTTATTGTTACACAGCGGAAACTAAGTAGAAGAGCTCTATTAGGAATCTAAGTAACAAAATACGTCCATTATCTCAGGCAAGATGACGTTTGAATCTCTTTACTTTGGGGAGCCATTCCTGAGCCTAGAGCCCCACCTCTTTACCTGCTGATGCAACGTAGTAGTTCGCTTCTAAATCATTGTCTTAGGGAAAAGAGTTGTAGTTGTGTATGTGTAGATTTCATGGCAGGGGGCTGTGCCCCCGCCCGAAACCCCCTGCCTTCTTTTCCAACTGCTGCGTAGTTGTTCGCTACTTATCAATGTCTCGCAAAAAAGAGTTATATTTGTGTAGTATTTTTTTGACGGGGGGCCGCGCCCCCCAGCCCCCCTTCCTTTCCTTGCTGGAGCGTAATGGTTCGCTACTTATCAAGTTCTTACAGGAAAGAGTTGTGTTTGTGTGTTTTTATGGCGGGGGCTGCGCCCCCCGAACCCCCCACCTCTGCTTGCTGCAGCGTAGTGGTTTGCTACTTTGAAATGTCTTGAAGAAAAGACTTGGATTTGTATTGTTTTATGGCGGGGGGCTGCGAACCCCGAGCCACCCTTTCCTTACCTTGCTGCACGCAGCGTAGTGGTTCGCTACTTAGAAATGTATTAAAGAAAATTCTTGAATTTATATTGTTTTATGGCGGGGGGCTACGCTCCCCGCGCCCCCCTTCTTTACTTGCTGCAGAGTAGTGGTTCGCTACTTAGAAATGTCTTGGAGGAAAGACATGGATTTGTGTTATTTTATTGCGGGGGGCTGCGCTCCTCGAGCCCCCCCCTACCCCCCCCGCCTCCTTTACTTACTACACGCAGCGTAGTGGTTCGACTTGGAGGATTGTTGAACAGTTGTGATTGTAGCAACCAAGCATGCAAGCAAGCAAGCGTGCAAGTAATCGTGCAAGCAAGCGTGCAAATAAACAATTCCAGTGTTCAAAATACCCTGTGACGAACGGACACATTTTTCCGAGATATAAAGTATCCTATGTGTTACTTCAGGTAATAAGCTATCTACATGCCTTTCATTTCAATACAATTTTAGTTGGACGAACTATCAATTTTTTATTTGAGATTATGTTCGTGTAAGTTTTAAATCATCATTTAAGAGACTAATTAACCGATTTATTGATTATTTTTGTTTTTATTTACCACTACCATAACCACTAATACTTAACCATTAACCAAAACCATAATCGTTAATAACCGAAGTTTTCGCGAAATCAACAATGATTCTTAAGAAACTGATTGATAAAATTATTTAAATTGACGTATTTTTTTTATTTGTTAACCGATTTCAATGAAATAAACACTAAACGTTAATCCAAGGACAGGACAATACATCAGTAAAAACCGCATCCTTCTAGGTTAAGCCGTTTCTGAGATTAGCGTGAACAAACGCACAGACAAACAGACAAACAGAAAAAAAAAATTAAAAATCGTTGTTTTGGGTCCTATTGCGTTAATAAATAGCCCTAGTAACAGTTTTTCTCGAATATCTTCAATGTACAGACACGGACTTGTTACAGATTTATTTTTTATATGTATATATATACATATATTTATTTTATTTATTTATTTATATAGATATAAATATAGAATAGAATAGATAGATAGAAGAATAGATAGAATAGATAGATATAGATAGATAGAAGATAGATAGATTTTTTGCAAGTGTGAAGCTACGAACAAATAAATTATTAACTGCTTCAGTTCCGATCATAGCGGCCGAAAAGCTTTTTTTAAAATGCCTAAGCAGACGAAGGAGCAATTAATTACTTATAGGCCGGTAACTGAAGACCGTATAGGAAGATTTACGGAAAGTATTATCAGTGAGGTTCCTGAACCAAACATGGAGAAGAATGATCCTAACATCTTATATAAGGACTTGACTACTGTAATAAATCGAGAGTGTGGGAACATTTTCAAACTTAAGACTGTCAAGAAAAATGGTAAGAAGGTAAGGTTCAGTGACTGGGCCACGGTCGGGATTCACAGGAGTAGGACTAAACTTTACGAACTATATGAAATGAAAAGCTACAATAACGACCCCACATTTAGAGACTATGTTACAAGTTATTCGAAACTATTTAAAAAAGTTTGTGTGGCCGCCAAAGCGGAATATCTTAGTAATAAAGTTAAATCCGCTGATAATAAAGTAAAAGCAGTATGGAACGTAATAAATTCAGAGACAGGTAAATCAAAGCCTCATAATAGCCAATATAAGTTAAAGATACATGAAAGAATAGTAACTTCAGATTTAGAAGTGGCGAGTGCTTTTGAGGATTTTTTCTCTAATATAGCTATAGATACAACTCGTGACTTAAAGTCATCCACTGCGCTGGCTGGCTCATACTTAAATGTGGTCCAAAAGGATGGTAACTTGAAATTTGATTTTAAGCACACAAACTCGGAAGAGATTATAGAAACATTTAAATCTTTGAAAATTAAGAACACAGAGGATCTTTGGGGTATTTCAGTTAAAGTAATGCAATCTGTCATCCATATTGTGGCACCATATCTGGCCGTCGTGTTTAACAACTGCGTCGATGAGTGTGTGTTCCCATACTTAATGAAGTACAGTAAAGTTATTCCTTTATTCAAAGCTGGCAGCTCATCTAAGCCTGGTAATTTTCGACCGGTTTCCGTGCTTCCTGTACTAAGTAAATTGTTTGAGAAAATTATGCTTAATCAATTGCTTCATCACTTCAATATTAATGAACTATTTCACAGTCAGCAATTTGAGTTTACGAAGGGCCGCTCGACAACGGATGCGGCTGCAAATCTCATGAAGCACATTTATGACGCATGGGAACAATCGCAAGATGCAATAGGAATATTTTGCGACCTCTCCAAGGCATTTGATTGCGTGGAACACGAGACGCTTATCCGCAAACTTGAACACTACGGACTCACAACTAATGCACTGAACCTTGTTATGTCCTATCTCAGTCAGAGAATCCAGAAAGTAGACATACATAGAGTGCAGTCATGTGGATCACCGGTGAAGCTCCAGGGCCACAGTACCACAGGGCTCTATTTTGGGTCCGTTACTCTTCTTGGTGTACATAAATAACTTGCCCCAGCTGCTAGAACACAAATGTGACATAGTACTGTTCGCTGATGATACCTCTCTCATTTTTAAAGTCAACAGGCAACAGGAAGATCAAAGTCACATCAATGAGACCCTAAGAGATGTGCTGAAATGGTTTACTGCAAACAATTTACTATTGAATGCAGCTAAAACGAAATGTATAAAATTTTTGTTGCCTTAAGACAGGTTGACACTACTATCAGATTAAATGGAGAGAAGCTGAACCTCGTGGATGAGACTGTTTTTCTCGGGCTTACCTTAGATCGCAATTTGCAATGGAGCCCACACCTATCTGGTCTTGCTGGTAGATTGAGCTCTGCCGCTTTTGCTGTACGAAGAATCCGGCAATTCACCAATGTAGAAACTGCGCGGTTAGTTTACTTCAGTTATTTTCACAGCATTATGACTTATGGCATCCTAATTTGGGGCACGGCGGCCGACATAGAGACAATCTTTATCCTGCAGAAGAGAGCGGTCCGGTCTATTTACAATCTTGGCTCCCGAGATACACTTAGAGAACGCTTTAAAGAAATCGACATCCTTACAGTAGCTTCTCAGTATATATATGATGTAATATTGTATACACACAAGAACATCAAATCTTTCAAGAAAGTGTCGGATATGCATGGTTTCAACACTCGGAATAAGCATAAACTTGCCGTCCCTAAATTTCGTCTACGAAAAGTCAGTAAGTCTTTTTTGGGGAATTGCGTGAGGTTCTACAATTCATTTAAAAGATACGTAAAGACCGCTCTCTTGAAAAAAGCATACTACAAAGTGGATGAATACTTATGTGATGGCACCACCTGGCCAAGGCTGAAAACAGAAGATAATTAGGACATCAATGTGACTTGGCTGCGTCCCGAAGATATTCGTGTATGGTGTCCGGCTCTGTTGCCGTTGTACGCTCCGTACTAATTGTAATACAACTGGCATAAATAATGTTTTATTTATTTGACATGATCACATGAAATGTATATTTCATCAATTTTTGTTATTTGACATTTGGAGACTATATACATCTCCAGTTTATGTATATATATTATTATACTTATTATTTGACCGTGGAGGCGTTTTACACCTTTGCTGATTTTAAATTTAGTTTAAATTGACCTTAGAGACTATACATCTCTAAGCCATTTAGATTAAGTATTATATTATAGTATTTATTCTGGGACCCTATACATCCCTTTGTAATTTAAATTTTCACAGATATTTGACCTGGAGACCCTGCTCAATTAAAACGTGCCAGTAAAGTAAAGTGTTCTGGTTTTGCTGTTCTAATAATTACTTTTTACACTTGTTTCTAAGATACGGTATTTTATTCTCTCTTAATCTTTTAATGACAGAGTGAGGTTTCTTTGTGTAATTTATCAGTGGTTACGTATTGTAAGAACTAATGTAACTTGTTTCTAGAAAAAATGACTTTGTGCCAAGTTTCTTGCGGCGCATTCTTCTTGGCAATCATGGTCTTTCCGAAAGCGCTGGTAGACTCAAAAAAAAAATGACGTGTAAAAGAGCATTCAACTGCCTATTTGCTGAATAAAATTTTGAATTTTGAATTTTGAATTTTCTGAATTTTGAATTTTGTTGTTATTAACCCTCGACGAAAAAGAGGGGTGTTATAAGTTTGACCTGTGAATCTATGTGTCTGTGTGTCTGTGTATATGTGTATCTGTGTATCTGTCTGTGGCATCATAGCTCCCAAACGGATAGACTGAATTCGATGCGGTTTTTTTAATCGAAAGCTAGTGTAATCGAGATGGTTCTTAGCCAAGTTTCATTAAAATCGGCTCACCCGTTTTTAAAATATTGAACTTTGAAATGACAATGTCGGGGGTTTTTCAACTTTTCTAAGTTGGTTAGGTTATTTTGTTACATTTTGTCTATTGAATGTTAGGGTTAGGTACTTTTATTTAATTCTACTTTTGTATTAAGAAGCTCAATCGTAGTGTAGGAAACCCTCGGGCCAGGTGGGTTGACGATCTGCGAAAGACTGGAGGCAGAACCCCAAGCACGAGTACTCGAACGCTATGTAACGTAATCGAGTGGAGCGTTTAAAAAAAAAAATTATGACGTTTGGAACAGCGCTGCCCGTGAGCGTATTTGGTACTAGATTTTAATATGAAGTTTCTCGATAACAATACGATAACGATTACGTTACGCAGGATTATATTCGTGCTTGGGGCTCTGAAGCAGCAAGCTGAAGACATGGCGCTATGGCGCTCATTAGGGGAGACCTATGTCCTGCAGTGGACTAGAATACACTGATGATAATAATGTTGATGTCTAGGAAGCAAAAACACGTCCGTTTTCTTTTTTATCTGAACGGCGGGTGAGGATACTTGAATTCAACATCATCATCATGTCAACCGAAAGACGTGCACTGCTGGACATACCTCCTTCAAGGCTCTCCTCAGACCGGTCTGGTGCTTTCCACATCCACACGTACCGCGATTCCGAGACCTGTAACCTCCAGAATACAGATCGTATTCTAAGCATTATACAAACAATAGTAACAGTTGTTACAATACTCCAATATTACCCACATTATTCAATGACTAACTTTTGCAAAGTAAATCAACATTGTTCATATTTCAAACATTATTTCAGAGAAGTGTTTCGCCGAAAGAAAACAGGCAGAATTCGTAAGTGTTTTGCTAAGTTATGGAAAAATGAAATTAACAAGGGGTCCATCTCGCAGTAATCGGGGTCAATATCTACCATGATTATTGTAATCTGAAATCATGACATTCGCAGTAGAACTAAAGTTACCGACATAGCTCGAAGAATTTCGAAACATAAGTGACACGGGGCACATTGCTCTCAGAACTGATTTATTTATCTGATGGCCGATGGGGTCAGAAGGTTCTCAAATGGCGTCCACGGACCGGGAGACGAGCTGTCGGTAGGCCTCCAACGAGATAGAGCGACGACCTAGTAAGGATTGCGAGACCGCGGTGGATGCGGAAAGCACAAGACCGGTCTGAGTGGGGAGAATTGGAGGAGGCCTATGTCCAGCAGTGGACGTTTTTCAGCTGACATCAGCATCATCATCAGCCTATCTACGTCCCACTGCTGGGCACAGGCCTCCTCTCAGAATGAGAGGGCTTGGGCTATATAGTTCCCACGCGGGCCCAGTGCGGTTTCAGCTGACATGATTATAATTATTAGTAATAAAATGAGAGAGAGAGAGAAAAACATTTATTCACATACATTCGACACGTACAGAAAGATGAAACATTACATTTAAAAGAATAGAATACAATGGAACATTATATATTATTTAACAATACAATATGTTTGCACCGAACGATGTGAAATGGGCCCCACTCAGCATAATGTTGTCATTGTACACTAACATTATTTGTGAAGTTTGTAAAATAGGGTATTACAATGTATTAATTTATGATTGTTAAATCATAGGAAGGGTTCCCAAATATACTCAAGAGCAATAAAAACGGGTCACTTTGTGTGAATAATTCCATACAAAGTGACTCGTTTTTTTTGCTGTTGAGTGTATTTGCTTTCCTACAACACAACGACGTCTTAATAATAAGCCTCCTTTCTCGCGGCAGTCGGATAATGATAAAATAATATCGTCCTCATAAAATATTCCGTTTCCAGAAATGGAAAATGGGAGTGCATGGAGTGTTTGCTCGAAAGATAAACAAATGTTTGTTTTTAGACAACAAATTCTGTTAGACATCAAAATTTAATTTAAAATGTAAATTATAGACTTAAAACAACGCACAGCCTAAACCACTGGCGTTAGAGACTTGAAACTTGGCATGACACTTAAAAACTAGAGCCCAAGCCCTCTCATTCTGAGGGGAGGCCTGTGTCCAACAGTGGGACTCAAATAGACAGTACTTAAAGTCCTAAAGGTATTTAGCCACCTAAATTAGGATCTTCATCTTAGTTTCTGTATTTTGGGTGTCTGTAAGAGATCGCTTTTAAGCGATAAGACCGCTTATTGTCTACCTTATCTGTTTTTTTTGTAATCTCTTTGTACCTTATTACTTTATTTACATAATAATAGCAATTTACAATGACAATAAATCTAAGCTTAAACTAAATAAACCACAACTTAAAACTAAATTAAATCTAAATAAGGCCCCCGTGGCATAGTGCCCAAAAGGCTGGCAGCGTGTACCTAACCCAGTGGTATATCTTAATAAATTTTAACCAGGTTATTACTCATTACTGGTCAATGGAGGTTTCCATACTTCGCTCAACTTAAGTGAATATCCTTCAATAACTATGGATTGAAATAAATACTCATAATAAGAAGAGTATAAATTGAATTGACCAAATTAGATTGTGATCGTCTAGAAAGATTAGGACTCCCTACGTTGTGTAATTTTTTGTTTTAGTAATCCCAAAATTCTTTAAGATGTGGTATGTCTGGATTAAAACAAGGTGTAAGTTTTAGAGGTATTCATGTATTCAAACTAAAGACTTATAATTAAACACAACTAATGTCACACAGTATAATAAAAATAAAACATAACTAGTATAACACAGTATAATAAAAATAAATAATGTAAGTGTACTGATTTCTATAATAAGTGAGTAGAATAGTAGGTAGGGACTGGGAATGGGAATGATGATACCGGGGCCATCATTGGCCCCGGGCAAGGCTCCAACCACTAATGGAGGTGACACCAGTCACCAACATTACCCCCTCCTTGCTACCTTCACACACCAGCAGAAAAATAATAATAGTTTAGGTTAAATTTAGAGCGCTAACCACGGCGCTAAGTCAACTCAAATAAAGAGACTGGCTAGGAGGAATGAGTAAACCCAATTCCAAGATAGATTTAGTAATTAGATGGAAATACATCCGATCCAACCAATGCTCGTTCATTCTGCTGCGTCACCGTGCATAAAACACAGGTAAAGTTGGGTAATCAGTTGGAATGCCTAAGCATAACCAATGGATTACAAAATATTCGGTATAACCAAGCTGCAAGCAGACAAGGTAGTGTGGGGTCTCATTAGAACGTAAGGAGAGCGGAATCCACCAGTCTTTTCATTATGCTTTCTCTTCCCACTGAGTGGGCCTCATGGAATAGACATAACTACATCGAAAGGCGATTCGGCAGGTATCCAAAGGTTCATAACAAGAAATAATTAGATAAAGGTAGCATGTAAACATACTACCGAATTGTAGAGTGTGGTGTAGGCACTGAGTATTAAACACAGGTTAACAGCACACGAAAAGCATCTGGTAAAACCGGATGAAAGGTTCGAGTTGCAATAACTTGAACAATTCAATAATTATAGTAACATTGTAAATCAGGCACTCACAAGGAATGGTAGGATTATGATAGACAAATATTTGTCTTGAGTTAAATGAAACACCTTAAGTAGAATTCATTTATTCAGATAATCAACACCATCGCAGGAGCTTCCCAAATCCTACAATGCAATAGTCTCAGATATATTGGTCCAATAAATGGTCATAATATGTTTAGTAACACAAGAGGACATTGGACTCTATTTTGTTCTACCAATAATCCTGGATCAATGGTATACCAAAACAGAATTTTAGATTTGAGTGATTGCGACACTAAGATAATCCAGAGGAAATATCAAAGTCTAGACCTTCAGTTAACACTGACTTGAAGTAGCATATGAATATGTCTTTTACACAGACTTACTGGTGGCAGGTCCGCCTAACCCAGTTTAAGTGTAAGATCCATGTTTCATACGTAACCAGTCATTAATAACCGAATTACATACAGGCAAGATAGCTCTTGACAGGCAATCAAAAGATTGTCGTTCAACAGACATAATGAATGATATGTTATAAATTCAACATAACTATAGTAAGAACTTCACTCACTTAGCCATGAAGAATAGATAACACGTTGCTGGCTAGGCCTTCACTCAGGGGAAAACCTATAGTAAAACACAGTTCGATTATGATCATTCCTGGACCATACATCCAGACACTTCTAATCATAAATGTATTATTATAAGATTAAGGCAGCTCTGCATTACACCTCATTTCTACAACATAATGCCGTCCATAGTCTCATTAGACCTTTAGACATTACTTTATAGAAACTACTTCTCACAAATACCTCGCTCTGAATTTCCATGGAACGCTATACAGCTAATCCCTTCAGAACTACACAACAAATATAGTATGGAGTTTGTGTACTGATAGTATATTGTGTGAATAGTATGTATGAATAAAAATACATAAATGCATATAGCTAATAGTTTAGTTGCATGTTGCAGGCATATTTTGTATAAATAACACAAATGTATTGTTCGAACGGGTGATGTCATTCTCATAATGGAATCTATTCTGTTAAAATAGATCTAATTTTGCTTACAAAATTATAGAGATTCATTTTCTGAGAAAAACCACCAATCCATTCATACAATAACACAAATTAAAATCTTAACAGAAAATAAAACATTTGCAGTGCAAACCACACAAAGTAAAATATAAATTCCCTAACTTTTCCCTACAAATTGTCCTACTCCCTAGCATTGTATAGTCAGAATTAGAAAGAACCTTAGCCTCCATACTACAGTATGCTTACTATACACTACTCATTACATATTTTATTACAACACAATGAAAAATGAGGCAAAGACTCAATTGAAGTCCGACATACACCCTAACCACAGAAAAGCATGCTTACATACCTTTTATTTACCAAGATAAGGTAAATATATATAAAAATCCAACCTGCATACAAGAACACCCTACCACACTAAGACACAACACAAATTGCCCATAATTTCACTAAAAAAAAACACCCCTAGCTAGAATCACTCCCTATTGCGAACTGAAATTTAGTCTAAAACCCATAAACTAGACTACCCTCTAAAATATTACCTACCTAGCTAAACTTCTAATACGCGTAATTCAAACCGTCACGGATCTGACTACCGAGTTTGAATCGCCATAGATAAAACCCAGCACTTCCATTTGTATTAAAAACAAATGAAAACCTTCATGCAGTGAGCAAATCCAGGAATTCTAGTTAAATACTAGATTTATCCAGTAACAACTAAATACAGGATAAATATGCTAAAATAACAATGAAATCCTGCTGAAAACCAGCAACACTTCAGTAGCACAGTATTATTGTATAATTAACTGCAATAAACCAAGGAAACACAGGATTGCTTACTAAAAGAAGTTTCTGGCTTTACCTGAAGGCACTCACAAGGAAGGGCGTTCCGACGACTCGACCCTCCCAAAACCCGACTGAAGACTGAGTAAAACTGTCCCGAAGCTCACCTGGAGCCTCATATTTATAGCTTTCCCGAAGGATCGCAAACATTACCTTATATGGTCATGTCCAAGGAAGCGTTACAACCGAAAAAAAAACCTCCACGCCCATATTTGGTCATCCATAAGGAATCGTTCGAACGCGAGATCGCGAGATTACCTAATATGGTAACATATAAGGCACTCTTCGCTTGGACCCTTCGCCCCACCACTTTAGTGATGTTACGATATCAATTCTGAAATATTTTCAAGAAGTGTAGTTTAAATATATTAAACACGTCCAACAGGTTACACAATTGCCTTCTCAATCCTTTTGTCAAAATAAATACTTTGTCAAAATTTGAACTACAACTGTGTAGTATTTTAGTCATAATTTCAAATAAAGCATAAAACAGCAATTAGAATATCTTCTAGATCTTTGAAAATAGCGAACATTTTCCCAACCCTAGCATCCCAACTTTCTTGCAAAACCGTCTCCTAATTGGGGAATTACAACAGCTGAAACATGATTGGCTAATGCTCTAAAACCAAGCCAAATATATAAGGGTCTGATTGGTAGTTTGCAGGACATCAATTATCAGGTCCGAAATTTATTAGAAGTAAATCAAATGCACATTATTTGAATTTAAATTTTCCACAATGGGATTCAAATAGAGAATTTTATTATAATTTGAGATGAAAATTATTAATCAAATCGACTCAGTCATTTTTAGGCTCACAGGAATCATTGACTCAAACAGTCTAGTTTGACTTTAATGAGTGAAATGTTACTTGACGTCTGATCGGTATTTGCTATTAAATATTGATTTACCATAAATGTGTGTATTATAGTAGATAACACAATTAACAATCACAAGTGCTACTTCAGCATGTGACCTCCTCAATGCTTCAGCAACCATGCCTCAAAATACAGGTAAACCTCACTCTAAGTTGAATGATTTCGTATGATTATTTCATAAAATAAAAGTGTATCTTTTAACGAACTACACTTGATGTTACAAAACGATGATCTTTAATGATGTGTTAAACCTAATTTATGTTTCAGGTAAAACTCAAGAATTTATGAACCAAAAGCATTTTTAATCCTATGTTGGGTTTCATGCTATTACTGAAAACGCTGAAAATATATCATGAAACGCCAAATTTTTACTCTTAGTCATGTCCACCTAAATCCCAGGTAAGAGTATAATAGAAATTTCATATCTTAACTTAAACCTCATACTGTTATTTTAATATTATTTTTGTGTTCATATTAGCCATTCTTATAACTTTAACTACAGCTAATTCATATAACCAAATGAGATAAGATATACTAAAGTATAGTATTTGTAGTGCACAAAGAACAGATTTATAATAACAGTACTAATCCATGTTTTATTATACAAGTTATTAAGACCGCTAAATTGGTCTAATATGGAGAATTCACCTCGATGACTTGGTTAAAATCCATAGGATCTAGAAGACTAATTATTGTATAAATATAGTGTATTAGGGTGTAGGGATAAGGCTTATAAAGATTTTGACTATAAACACACAATACTGTATAATATTAGATGACATAACAATTTCAGTCTCCGGAACAAAATATCCCATACAATAAATTATTTATATTGAATCATTTAACTAATAGATCCGAAATGAACTAACTAATTCTATTTTAGAACCGATATTAGGAACAGATGTAAGCATAAGCGCTTAGATCTAGCTTGTATTTAAAATGAGAATGAAACATTCAAAATGATGTTGGATTAACTCGGTAAAAATTCCTATTACAGAGAAACTTTTAAACTACGCCATGGATGTTGAACTATTTGGTATCAAAATTGCCTGTGCCGCTTAAATGAACAGAAAATAAAAGAAATGCTTTATTGGACACGGATTCAATGGGCTTTTCAGCTGATGGAGGACATCATAAGAAGAATCCTATAAATGGAACATTTTTATAACTATTTTACATTAGTTAGACCTGCTTTTGCTAGAAGTTCACAGTAATAGTATCGCCTGTTGTAGAATTAATTGCTTATGCTTATAAAACAACAAAAGGAGAATAAATAAACCTCATATATTATACCCTGTTTTATTGATTTTTCTATTACAACGCCATCTATTATCGAGTAGCTAATTTCCTAATTTTAAACCAATAACCTGAAGCTTTTAGTTCGTCAACTCACTCTAGGTGTCGCTTAAGTATCCAATTACCTCCTACATGGTGACATCTATTGTTGAGTAGGGAAACTCTTTACCCAATCAACACAGCTGTATGATAAACTGAAAACTCTTTCTAATTAAGGGACTAACTTCACTACTCGTCCAGAGATGTCACTAGTTTCTATGCATAAAATGATTGATTAGTTTAATCTTGGGATTATTTATTAAATTGACGAAAGATGTGATTTGGAATAGAATGTATGCTTTTATTAAAGTCAATTAATATTATTTAGAATCGAAAATTTTATTCTCATATCTATTCTTATAAAATATAGCCAATTAAGGCAATATTATAGTAGGTCTGGTACAAGCGTTGCCTCGCTGAATAGCGATGCTGATTCTTTGAGAGGGAAAACTGCCAGCCCTTTGGTCACAAGTTGCATCAACTAAGTTGTACCTTTTTGTGGTGTTAAATAAAGAATATTTGAATTGCATTTATTACCGTACTGTAGGTAATAAAAGGGCTCAAAATGGCTCACTAATGCTGGATAAACTCCAAAACGTTCTAGTATTCCAGAAAGCTATTCTAAGCAAAATTAGGTTTTAGTATTTTAGCTTGCACCGGTATTTATATGAGTATGATTTAAAATAGGTATCACTACAGTTCGGGACATAAAGCATAGAAAATGAGAGATGTTAACGCGCGCTCTTTGCCAAAAATGAGAAAATGTTTGGTCAGTGATTGGTCGTTGATTCTGTGCATGCCAATGGCTTAAGTGTGAGAGTTTTATTTTGGTAAGGTAAGCTTTTGACACTGTCTTAATAGTTGTCTTAATAGAAGGCGTTGTCTCCCAGACGGAACGCCATAAATCGTCTGTAATAGACGCAAAGGCCTATATTTAGAATAGTTGCCACATTCAATCTTAATACGTATCACTAAAGATGACAATAAGGGTGTTATATTTTTGCAATCAACATGTCAATCGCAGGTAGACGGTTGTTCTGAATTATGTCTAAGAAATCATATTTCTTTGCAGTTAATTACAAACTGCTCCCGTCTGACTGCTCTGTGATTTTAGCTCGCTCATTGTTCCCATAATATTCACGGCAAAACCTTAGTAATCTCTTCAAAAACTGGTACCGCTAAGGCCCGGGCACGATTGCGCGAGTCTAGTGATGTCTCTAGCTATTTTTCAACCCCCGACGAAAAAGAGGAGTGTTATAAGTTTGACCTGTGTATCTGTGTGTGGCATCATATCTCCCAAACGGATGATTTTTAAATCGAATGAATGAATAAATTTTGAAAATGAATAAATTAAACAGATTTCAATGCTGTTTTTTTTTAATCGAAAGTTAGTTTAATGGAGATTGTCCCTCAGCTAAGTTTCATTTTCATTAATCGGTTAACCCGTTATTGAAATATTTAAATTTGAAAAGACAATTTTGGAGTTTTTTTCTATCCAGTAAGTTATTCCGGGGGGAATATCAACAAAGCCCTCTTTTTGTGTTAATTTCTGTGACAATTTTCGTTTTTAGATTTAATTTGACGGAAAGCAATTTAATATGTCAAAGAATAAGACATAATTATAGTAAGCTTACGAATTGGCCCCTCATTACAACGAGTAGTTTTTGAAATATAAAAATTTCAAACTTTTTAGTCTGACCAAAATTGCTATCAGCTACCAAAATTTGAAAAAATTACCACCAAAACTTTTAAAAGGCACCAACCAATCACCACCTTTCACTTACCTAACCATTCACTTCATTCACATACCTTAATATCACACCACAACATTAATTTATTGTTGTTAATTTTTTTTTAAATCTAGATGGTGTCAAAGATACTAAATGCAGGTATATGTCTGAAAATTTTCAAGTCTTTAGGGTCAGTGGTTTAGGCTGTGCGTTGTCTGTCAGTCAGTAAGTCAGTCAACTCAGAAGACTACCTACATGACGTAATCAAGTGACAAATATTTTTAAAACTATTTAAGCACTTTTGAAAATCGCTCGCTGCGCCGCCGGTAGCGCGCAGTCGTGACCAGGCTGTAAGTTAAAATGGGGCCCCTACCTGAACTCGGGGCTTTGCCCAAGTACATAGCAGTGAGTACCATCAAAGCTTTGTTAAACTTTGAGGGCAATTTGGATGTAATAACCTAAATTTTCCTTGCCAGGCTTGGTTGCAGCGAAGCTTAAATTTTAAGCTAGCAGACGTGCTTTTCAAGCGTTTATGTCTAATTAAATGATTGTTACTGCCGAACACGCTAAAATAAGTTAAAGTGAAGAAGACCTAAGTGGAATAATCCAAACAGAATCCTAAGCGCAGATCGGTGGGATTCGCCGTTTTTCAAGAAATTGATGCAACTCCACACTTCTGGCTAATTCATTATATTTTTAAATTGTATTTTAAAATTATTACTAACCCTAGAAATAAGCCTGTCCACTAACACAATGAGTCATGTTACTTGAAAATAAATGATTTGAATTTGAATAATTATGACTGTGTTATTGAGTAATTACTCAATAACACAATTTTTCACAAATTTCAAATTTTGATGCGTAAATATACAGAAAAACCAGAAAAATTTGTTCTCGAATTGGGGTTCGAACCCAAACCTTTACCATACCGTGGTAACGCGCTAATCCAATTACGCTATCCGAGCAATTGGAAGTTAGCACGAAAAACTCCTATATATTCACGCATCAGATCTTGTTACTTAGCGATATTGACTCGCTAACGCCATCTATGCAATAATCTCTGTACGAGACCAATACACCTTAGTATGAAACATCTACGTTCACCTACTAAGCGAGAGATGAGGTCATCCCGCCGTAAAAATAAAAATAATAAAAAAAGTTAGTTTATACTCAATAACACAGTCATAATTATTCAAATTCAAATCATTAAGGAGGACAACTTTTTTAACCTGTGATTTGCGTCGACATGCGTTAGACAAGTAGGTACTTAACTTCTAATTTTACGTCAGACGGTTAAAATTATGTCCAGTTAACACTGAGTTAGTGTCTGCCCAAACCACGGACCAACCACCCTCTGGACACCAAATATCAGGGCGAACGTTTCCGAAACGCAAATGCTCATTTGCACCTACAAATCCTATTAGCCACCAATCGCGGCTCACTTTCGACCAGATGACAAGCGACATGACAAGCTATGAACCAATCACGACGCATTTCCCCGGCCCGCTCACCGTGGCTTTTTTCGTAATGACCTTTTAAGTAAATAATAGAAGATGCGGTGTCCGTTGGTCCGGTTGGTCCGTGGCCCAAACCAAACCATCCTAATAATTATTATCAAATTTCTATGGTAAATAAATCAACAAAATTTTAATTTTATCACGAAAGAATGTCTCATTCACTCAAGTATCAGTATCAAGGTAAAACATTATAATTATACCTATTCCGCAGTAAATACGGCCTATTTCAAATTCCATCTTACCTTCCATCCATCAAACGCACAAAAGAGAATTTCTGAGGCGATTGTAAATTACAAAATAACAAAGATTATCCTAACTTGAAAAGTTTAAACTCGAGGGGAGTGGTTTGCATCGTTTTGGGCTATTATATAAGTGTTCTTATTTTAATGGTAGATACATTATTATTATTGTTTTAATTTTTACACGCTTTAAAGTCGTACCAGTTTGAAGAGTACCAGCTTCTGGTGACGGAACGGAAGGTGTTTCGGAAGATCCTGGGACCCGTCAGAAGAGATGATGGCACCTGGAGGATCCGCAAGAATGCCGAGATTGAGGAGCTGGTGGCTGAGCGAATTTAAACCCCAAAGACTTCGTTGGCTCGGCTATTTGCTGAGAATGGATGAGGATTGAGGGGTCAGGAGGGCGTATCTGGGATGACCGACTGGACGAAGTCTGGTTGGACGGCCGAGGTATCGCTGGGCTGACGCTGTGGAGGCAGATTTGCGTCAGCTCCAAGCCGGTGACTGGCGTGCGACTACGCAGGATCGGGTTAGGTGACGAGCTCTCGTTTCGGAGGCCAAGATTCTTTTTGGGTCACTGAGCCAATCTAGTTAGTTAAAAGTCGTAATAGCTTCGTTGTTTACGTATGGTCTTTCAAGCAGAGGGTCGTTGCTACGAGCCCGGGCACAAACACTATTAAAACCTAACCAAGACTAAGCTACCAGTGGTTAGGGCAAGAAAACGAAAAATGTTCAAAAATGAGGTCGCTAGGTCTACAGCTGACAGAGCCACTAGTTTATTATTGCCTCGTCAGCTGGCCGTACCGATTATTGAACGAGCGAACGAAGTGAGCGAAACGTCTCGGTTTCAGCCTGGACAAAGATTCTTACATACATATGTCTGTCTACCGTCTGTACATCTGTCAGGCTGTTCGTGAAATTTTGTAAGCAGGTTCGCTAGTTATGTAGATTTTTTTGCCAATTCGTTTTTTGGATTAAAAAAACAACCCAAAAAATTTAAAAAATGAGCCCATCTTCGTGAAATTTTGAGGTCCGGTTAGAAAATTGTAAAGGAAAAGGATTTTCTTGGTGACACATTTTATTTGTATTAAAAAAAAGAGAACTATTCAAAAATGCCACTAGTGTTATTCTTCGACACTCCACAGTGTGCGTGCCATAATAAGTTTGTGTGTGATGTAATGCAATCTAGTTGATGTAGTCAGTTAATCCGGGGCATGGCCCGGACGGAGACGTATCGCGGTCCCGGGGCCTGCCTGCTCATTTCTTTCGTCAGGCGGCACAAGGCATTGGCTTTTTGCGGTTGTAAGACAAGTGGCTCTGTGAGCTGTAGACCTGGCGACCCCATTTATGAATATTTTTTTATTTCTGTCTGTCTGTCTGTCTGTCTGTCAAGACCCTTTTTCTCTGGAACGCGTGGAGGTATGATGCTGAAATTAATATCAAATACTCAAACTTGCGGTCCCTTGAAGCTGTGAAAAAATCAATCAGCTAAGTCAACGTAATCAAAAGATACAGTCATTAAAAATGTTGTTTCCATACAAATTGCCGTTTTTTGAAAACTTAAATGGTACTTCCAGTTGTCCTAGGAACTTGAAATTTGGTATGAGGGTAGCTCTTATAGTACAACCATTTAGAAAAGTCTCAAAATTTTAAATTTTTATGTCTATCTCTAGATTTCGCAGACCAATATAAGTTGACCCCACACTGCGTACATTATGTTTAGGAGCAGGTCTCAGCTTACACTGGACTTCTTAAAACACTGGGGAAAAGCGTTAAAATCTTTCTACGGAACGCTCGTGCGCGAGTCCGACTCGCACTTGGCCGGTTTTTTTCTGTAAAATATTCAAAAAACGAAGCAAAATTTCACGAGAATCGGTTGAGAAATGCGACCTGGTGGAGAGAAGAACAGCCGGAAATAATTTTTGTCCACTTTTAACATGAAACTACCGTGAGACTCAATCATAGTGAAATAAAAACGGATCACTCACGTATACAAGTCGAGTTTAGCCCGACATGTTTCGGACTAATTCGTAGTCCTTCCTCTGGGAACATGTCGGGCTAAACTCGACTTGTATACGTGAGTGATCCGTTATTATTTCACTGTAATTTTTGTCCAAGCTGAAATGAGACGCTTTGCTCACTTCGTTCGCTCGGTCATCTTGTTAGGTAACGGCTTCTACAAAACATCTATACCTACTTACTACAAACAATTACCACAATCTATACAGTCGTCCGACGAAGGCCTCTAGACAGGTCAATCGTGCGGGGAGGTGCGGGGTGTGGGGCGGGCACGGCGAGCCTCCTTGCATACACCGCCACTGCCAGAGTAGTTAGGAACTTTCGCCATCCTTGGTGCTTTGGCCATGCGGTTGCGGTGTCGGCATTTACGCAAACATCAAAGGCGTCGAACCACTGGTAGGTATAAGCTCTTTACACTGTGCAATCACTTTGCTCACCCGCGACCACGAGCAAGCGAGCGAGTGGTCTCGGGTGAGCAAAGTAATTGTTTTTAGTTCATAAATATTGACCTCCGCAAAGTAACGCCTGATTCAATAAATTTCTATACTTACTACAAACATTGCAGTTTTCGATTAAAATGCTTGCGACATACGAACAGATAGACGGACATGACGAAACTATAAGGGTTCGGTTTTAGCAATTTTGTTTTCCCTGACTTGTATCACACTCCAAGGCGTTCGTGCAAAAAATAATAAGGATTGGTAGTCACTGACAGCCCCTGAGCGATCGCCGTCGGTCGTCCGCGACAATACAGCCATTTGTGCAACACGCCAACGTTGGCTCCAATGTTTATCTGAAGATTCAGTAAGTCTATCAACATTTCTGATACTGCCGTGATGGCCTAACGATTTGACCTACGGCCTCTTAAGCAGACAAATTTAGTGCCACTTTTTTTCCTATTTTCATGCTTATTAATACAGGCTGAATGTGCGTCATTCTTTACAGAGGCTGATGACAATGGTGCTTGTCCAGCATGCCAAAGTTTGATCCAATGTTTGTTTCCCTAAGACTTGATAGCTCTTTGTTATAGAAGTGTATGTTACGTGATTTATGAAATGGATCTTTCGTAATAATAATGGATATGCAGTGACCTTAAAGGTTTTCTGTATCTTTTTTTGTTATACGACAAGGAAGGCAAACGAGTAAGTGGGTCACCTGATGGTAAGCGATCACCACTGCCCATAGACACCCACAACCCCGACGGGTTTGCAGAGATGTGTTGGCAAATTATAGAGGTAAGATGAAATGCCTCTTGGGCCTGTAATTACATCGGCTGTCTTACTCTCCACACCGGAACACAACAGTGCAAACACTGTTGCTTAGCGGTAGGATTAGCGAGTAAGATGGTGGTAGCGATTCGGGCGGACCTCGCACAAGGTCCCTCCACCCGCAAAGTTTGTCTAATTTTGAAACAGATACAGAAAACGTTTTAATTACACACGTACATACAAATATATATATATATATATATAGAGAGAGAGAGATCGAAAGCTAAAGCATAAGAATAAATAATAACTAGTAGAACGGAAAGTCCCGCTCCGGACGGGCTCAAGGTCACGATATTAGAGTACTCGTTAAACGAACTACTCAGTCAGGCCGTCACGGCCGGCGTCGCCGCACGCGCGTTTGGTTGTTTATAATTTAGTTGTAATAGTTTTACGAGAGCCTGTACGTATTTTATTTTATATTTGTAGGTAAGTGATACTTACTTTAATAAAATTACCTTAAATGGCTTCATTTGGTATGGCACTTATAATGATTTCAAAGTAAAAAAAAACTTACATCTTAGCGATATTATCTTTAGACGCAAGTACCTAATATTTAACAGCAAGCAACCCTAGCAACACGCCTGGACGACAGAGGGGTGTAACGACGTGAAGGGGGAAGTAGGTATATAAATGGCGGCGTTTTGCACTCGGTCAAAAGAGATTCCGTTCTAATATGTTATTATTTATTCTTATGGCGAAAGGTTTGTTGCGACTCGGAATATTTTACACTAAGGGTTCTGTACAGTACAGTCAGCAGCAAAAGAAGCTAAACAACAGACGCGTTCACAATGATCTAAGCACGGCTTTATTGTTATAGACATAAGAGCTTGTGCAGATCATCGTGACCGCTTCGATTGCTTAGCTACTTCTGCTGCTGACTGTACATGCTCAAACTCTTATATTATTAAATCCGTCGGCGGTACAGTTACTTTCAAAAGCCTGAGACGCATCTGCTCCATTTTTCGGTCAAGCAATTTATCAAAAAATTGCAAAACATCAATGCAGTATTTCCAAGCCACGTTTTTAATACGGGAGGCAATACAAAATGCTTTTGTCTTGAAGCCAAAAACTCCTTCGGATTTCAAGTTGTATTATTCGGCAGGCCGTTTTTGCCATCTGCGCCACTCGCCGTGGCACTGTAGACCAAAACAAATTGACAAATATCAGAAATAAAAATTCTTCGCAGTAACAAAGGCAGCATCCGTTTATACATGGAATACGGTAGCTAGCTAAAACTACGCAAGGTCTAAATAATAGAGGCTGTTTCCAAATTCCAAAGACAATCCAATAAATTCTCGAACTGGGATTCGAGCCCAGATCTCCACCATACCTTGGACGTCCGTGGTGGTGGACTTCTGGGTTTGAATCTAAGTTCGAAATTATTTTTTTCTGGTCTTTCTGTGTAATAATAATTATACGTTTCAGTTTGAAATTTGAAAAATAATCTAGAACGGGATGACCGTAAAAATAAAAACAGTCTTTCGGCTGACATGATGATGATGATGAAGCGGTTAATACGAATTGAACTATCTGTATCCACAACTTCTGTACTCGGGCTCAATATTAAATATGTATCGAAAGTGCAACGGGAACCCATTGCGTTTGGTCCAGGAATAGTCGATGAGTATGAACATGTCGCACGCTTTGAATTAAAGTGACTCAATTCTTAATATGACATATTGCAAAATTTAATTTAAAATCTAAGCCTACAAAGTTTAATTCCGATTGCCTTTTGGGCACTATGCCACGGGTGCCTTATTTAGATTTAATTTAGTTTTAAGTTGTAGTTTATTTAGTTTAAGCTTAGATTTAATGTCATTGTAAATTGCTTTTGTGATGTAAATAAAGTATTTATTTTATTCCGATTTATCATGTATTTAGAATTGAGTCACTTTAATTCTAAGCGTGCGATGTGCCCTTGTGTCGTACTATGGGAAGTAGGTACTGTAAGACCTGACCCCTGTACAGGCCTGTTTGACGATTAAAATTTAAATATAAATTTAAAAGGTGAGACGGCTACTCTAAAGTTCTACCTAAGTGGAGCATGGATAGGTAAAATTGAGCTTTAAACATTTACAATTCTGCACTCGTTCAATAAAGTTTATTGTGAAACTTCTTACAGTACCACTTCATCACTGAAGGTTGACAGTCATCAAATATTTCCCTATTCATAGCCGGTCTAAATAGCTGCTCCTCTATATTTATGGCCGTCCACTTCCTGCCCCTATTTCACCAACTTTACAATAAAATTGACAGATATACAATGACAATTCGTTCTACATTTCTTTGCAAATATGAAACGCGCTAAAACAAAAGCTCTTCACGTCAGCAACTGACACCGAATTGTCATTGAAAACTGACACTTGTGACGTTGGTGAATTATGGGCCTGATGTTACAGAGCCATGACATTTTTCATCTTCCAACCTTTCTTTTCCCTTTTTCTTACCGTGAAACTACCTTGAGTCTATTTCCAAAATAATAATCTACAATAATTTGTTAATTACCTCATGAAAAGTGGGTAAGTTCTTCTTCAAGCTTCAAGTAAATTCTTCTCAGAAAATAAAGTTTAAAATATAGTAATAACAGGTCATAAATTTTTACAGCGCCTGCAAGCGTGTTTAATGGCCATCGCGAAAATGGTGCATTTTAAAATATTGTGCGGAAATTCTATATACGTAAATACCAACATAAATTCTTTAGAACGTTGGAAGTGCAGAAAATTGACGTGAACTAACAGCTACCCCTGTTACGTTTCGTTCGGTCAGTGAGAGTGCCGGAGGCCCGTTCCCCCCCCTCCCCCCTCCCCCCTTTCCTCCTTGAAGGCCGGCAACGGACTATCTGATCGCTTACCATTAGGTGACCCGCCTGCTCGTTGGGAGACAAGAAGAAAAGTGTCCAAGTAATATTATTTGTTGTCCAAGTAACACTCATTTTTATTTTTTTCGTTCATATTTTGTAAGTTTTTGATTTGATTTTCTGTTATTAAAAAAAAAAACCAAAACATGCAATTATAAACTTTTTTTATCAAAACATAGACAATAAAAACTCAAGTATTGAACATCAGGCCTCCGTCCGTCACAAACATGTAACAATTATATTTACAACAGTAAGAAAAACGACATAATAAATTGTTTCCTTTATTTTTTTTCACTGCTGAAATGTTTCTGATCCGCCATTTCAGTATTTTTTATTTTCTACTCGGATTGAAAAAAAACTTTATCCAAACTTGGTATAAAAATATTAAAAAAATATTTACAACAAAACTGCTTCTGAGCAGTTTACTTAGTAGTGAAAACAAATAAATTATTATGGATTAAGGATAAATATTGCCTCTTTAAAAGAGTACCCTCATAGCTTTTACCTAGATTTGAATAAATCATGTTTAAAAAACAAATTCATGTTTAAATAAAAAAAAAGCGCAATGTTATTTTTGTTCTAAAAACACGAACGACATTGAGTGATCAATTGATCACATAAATTGAAATTGAGGCATTCGTGCATTAAGATTGATAGTTGTTATTTTTTAAATTGAAGCTATCATAGTTTCACCCGTAATATTAACTGAAATTGTAAATCAGCTTAAGTAATAGCAATAATAAATTTCATGTGGCATATAAGCAATGCACCTGGAGCTTGTTGTTGAAATTGAAATTTATTTCCGTAGCAAAAAACTCATTTTGTGGTATTAAGCCCAGCACTTAAAATAGTTTTGCATGAAACCGTTTTTTTTTATTGGTTGCTAGTTTTAAAAGATGCGGAGTTTTTTGTATTTCGTTCATTACATTTCTACGAGTATATCAAGTTTTGGGGCTCAATCTCAAGACAAACAACCATGCCACTTTTATCTAGACAAGCCACTTTTATCCTCATTTTATTATAGACAAGTTAAATAAATTAAATGGATTTGATAAATTTTGATGACCGGTCGGCCTAGTGGTAAGAGAACCTGACTACGAAGCTTGATGTCCCGGGTGCGACTCCCGGTCGGGGCAGTTGTTCTGTATGATGAATACGAATGTTTGTTCTCGAGTCTTGGATGTTTCATATGTATTTATGTATGTGTTTATCTACATAAGTATGTTTATCCGTTGTCCTAGACAACGGATAAACATACTTGCAGAGCTTGTGTTATGGGTACTAGTACCCATAACACAAGCTCTGCTTAATTTGCGACTGGGTCAATTGGTGTCAATTGTCTAACGGTATTTTATTTATTATTTATAACTTCTAGTAATTTCTTCAGTAAAATCGGGGGAAACAGCTAGAAAGTTAAAAACTAAACTTTTTCCAATTCTTCTTTTGAGCGTTTTATGAAAATAAACTTGATAAGGAAAGTATTTTACCAGTAATTGGAACAGAATCCCTGGAAAGGTATCGAACTGTCGTTCAACAGTTAACGAGTTAAGTTCCGAATGGATGTTTAATGTCTTCAAGGAAATTAAAATTCTTGAAACTCTTGTCTTCTGTTTTGTTTTGCAGTTGCTTTGTCTAAGGCGAGACATGGCTAAGACTTCTTTTGATAAGTTGAAAAAGATGAAAGAATTGGCCATTAGTTGAAAAAGTTGGTCAGAGATTCCATGTTGTAATAAAAACAAATACACACAGCAAAACATAGAACCTCCTCTTTTTTGCAGTCGGTTAAAAAGCATGCTTATCACGGTGAGTCAAGAAGTGCTGTTCAGAGGGTTCAGTGTATCGAGGACCTAAAAAAACGTCTCGATCGCGTTCGCGTTTACGTCTGAACTACTATGGGCACGTTAGCAGCGCCACTAGTGGTACGTTTCGACAACAAACAATTCTCATACTATTTGACATTTGACATTTGAACGCCAACTCGTTCGAGACGTATTTTGTATTCGTCGATTACGGTTCACTAATGTTTTACCGAAACTTGTTGAACAAAAGTTCATTTCACAACCAACGTTTCATATACTATTCATTTCACAGAAATATTGTTGCAAAAACTGCTCATTTTATAAATAATTTCTCCACAAATATTCACTTAAAAACTTTGACGCTTGACAAACATACGGAATGACCAATTATTATTTTAAAAATGTTAATTTCACAAATAAATTGTTTTTAAAATCGGTTATTTTGCAAAATGTCAATTGGTAAACATTGTTCCATAAAAAAATAATTTATGTGTAACGAAACGCAGGGCGGTGTTAAATTTATACTCAAACTCCGTAATTTTATAGCACCTTGTTTATTGTTTTCTAAATTGGACTTCTAAGCCAGTGTAATTACGGGCACAAGAGGCATTTCATCTTAGCCCTCTAGGTTGGCAACGCATCCGCAGGCCTCCGTAGTTGCGGGTGTCTATGGGCAGTGGTGATCATTTACCATCAGGTGACCCACTTGCTCGCTTGCCTGCCTCGTTGTATATAAAAAAAAAACTTCTAAAATTTTCGAGCAAATGTGTTGAAAAATATTATACTCAACCCCAATTTCTGGACGGTGTCGCTTCGCGGAGCTCCTATTTCGCGCGCTTGAGGTGCTTCGCGCCTTGACGTAACACTTACTTAACCTAACCTATTGTAAGACTATTCGCACTGTCTGTCCGTCCATCTGTGTGTCCGCCCGAACGTCCTTAAACGGACTGAATCCTTTAAAACGCAACGGTGATTTTTTTATAAAATTAAACCTGTGACAAACAAAGTACCTAATATACCGAACGTTGGTAGGTGAAACGTTAGTTGATTATTTGATATCATTAAGAAATAATCAATTTGACAAATGAAACAATACAAATCGAAAATTTGTTAAATTATTATTCGATAAAATAGATTATTTGCAAAATCAGTAGTTGTGTAAAGACAATTTTAGGAATGACGCATTTGTCAATCGTTGGTTGCGAAACGAAAATTTGCTAAATGACTGGCGACAAAGTGATAGGACACCTTCCATTACACTAGACGCTCAGTTTTTTTTAAAATCGTTGACCAAACGTTGCTCTCGTATTCTCCACGCCGCAATACAACAACGCAAGCACTGCTGCATAGCAGCAGGATTAGTAGTATCCCGAACAGTCCCTGTACAGGGTCCTAAAGGCCACAATTTCATTAAATTTACAATGCATTTTTTTACACAATTATGTCAAATCGGTACTCAACATTTGTCATTATATGAACTAAAAAACAATTACTTTGCTCACCCGCGACCACTAATGACAAATAGTTATATCTGTGCGGCAAATGTATGTTTCCATGCAACACCTCCGCCTCCACTGCTACACGAATCAACACATGCCACACAGACCCAACTATCACCACCACCACTATACTAAACGCTGACGCGTTTCGGCACTCTCCACGAGGCCATCTACGAAGCAAAGTAACGCCTGATTCAATAAATTATTCAATAAATTTGTCATTATTCCTAGAACAGTCGTACGCCTGGTACATTTTCTTCACAACTTTCTCATTCCCTTCGCTTCAAGTCTTAGGTATTCATTGGAAGACAGGAATTATTATACGTAACGCCATAAACTGTTCCTATCCTTTCCCCATCACGTTTTTCATTTTCCTGGGCTGTTAAATTTACGGCGGTCTTAAGGTTAACAGCGTTTTCATCCAGCATACAATCAATCCGGCATATAAAGTTCTTACATCGCATCTGAATCTTATTATCTAAGACGGCCTGTACAGACTCTCTGAATACCAGCAAATGAAACTCCTAATTATAGCCCTAGCTCTTGTTGGGGGAAAGAGGACTTTATGATGATAAGACTTAGGATTAGAGTTCGTTGGGGTGGGATAGCATTCCATCCGTTTTATTGACACGGCTTTGGTATCTTTTTGTTTTTCTGAAGACTTTGGGACGTACGAGTAGGGCGGCACGCGCACATTTCAAAATGGAAGAATGTTCTAAAGATTAGTAGTCGGGTTTGCTTACCACTAGGCCATCCGGTCGTCAACATTAGTTAGAGTTAGCAGTCGAAATTTTGTAGGTAATTAGATACGTTGCCGGCAATTGCCATGTTGTTATTATTAGTTATAGAAATACAGATGTCTAATATTGATACTGTCGCTGTTAATGTTGGTAGGTAACTAATTAAATAACAATTTATGACAAAAGTGTAGTCCAGGTGTTTCCATAGACTCCACCTAAAATGACTGACTTGGTTGTACATGACATCTCACAACTTTTTGCGCAAGAATTAAGCGCTGAGACTTGGCTTTTTTTTACATTGCATGTTTTTCATGGCATTTATTTTTTACTAGCTGTTCCCCACGACTTTGTCCGCGTGGATTTTGGTAGTCGCTATCCCGCGGGAACAAAATAATTTTCCCGAATAAACAGTAGCCTATGTTATTCCTCAATATTTAAACAGTCTTTTACCTTCATCTAGATTGGTGCAGCGGTTTTCCCGTGACAAGGTATCAAATAGACAGACAGAGAGACAGAGAAACAGAGACAGAGTTACTTTCGCATTTATAATATTAAGTTAGGATTAGGATTTTTAATACAAGCTTTTTTGTCATCTGCACTACCTGTAATTGTAATGTCATCTAACATTTGTACCAAATTTCGAGTAGACAGAAATTATCCCTCTTATTCATAAACCCATTGTAAATAAAATGCCGTTCTTTCTATCCTCTCTTTATTAGTTCTGTAGTTTCTCTAGGTGCAATAATTAAAATTAAAGTAAACATTTCATAAGCGCTAGACTGTGAAACGAAAACGTAGGAGGTTTAGCAAGTTTTTTTAGTTGTAAATATAAAATGTTCGTCATACTAACACCTCGTCAGTCGCAATTCACTGTGGAAGGTTCTGTCGTAAAGCAGGGAAGCCTTTAATGAGCTTAAGACCCAGCCGGAGTATGCGAGCCCGACGAATATAATCGTAACATGAGATATTCTAAGAATCCGATAAGAAGGAAGCGGATTTTGTAAAGCTTAAATCGGTACCTGGGCTATCCAAAGATTATCCTAATCCTAACTAATATATAATAAACGGTCATACAAAGACAAGGTTAGAAGAGTATAATGTTGAATACAGACTTTTGTTTTCAAAACTTAATATAATACAAACACGAGAAATGCGGCATGATTACCGCAATTGTCATACATCTGTGAAAAGTAATAGTCAATTATCACACTAATAAAAAATATATACTAATTATATTATTTCTTACGCCAAGAACTTGTTTACCCACTTCGTGCCTCTTTACACCCCAGTTGAAAAATGCTAGTATGGAATCTATTTCAAAAGTAATTTAAAATTTAAAACCGACATTCAAGACAAAGCGAAGTTAACATTCATTCATTTTACGTCTTAAAAACATTTTTTAAGGAGTCTATGGTACAATTGTATATATCTATATATATAAATGCGAAAGTAACTCTGTCTCTCTGTCTGTTTGTTACCTCTTCACGGGAAAACCGCTGCACCAATCTAGATGAAATTCGGTAAGAAGATGGTTTGAATATTGAGGAATAAAAAGGGCTACTTTTTATTTGGGAAAATTATACAGTTTCCGCGGTATAGCGATAATCGGAATCTGCGCGGATGAAGTCGCGGGCAATAGCTAGCAGTGATATAAACGGATCACTCACGTATGTTAGTCGAGTACAGCCCGAGTAACGTTTTCGTGTTTACATTTCGCAACCGGCGTAGCCTGCGCACCCTGTTAGGAAAAGATTGAACATACAATGGTAATGTAAGGATGGTATTGTTGTAACTTGTGTTTTATCCTGTTTTTTGTACAATAAAGTGTTTACCTACTTACTTACTTATAACCTAACCAACTTAGAAAAGTCGAAAAACCCCCGACATTGTCATTTCGAAGTTCAATATTTCACAAACGGGTGAAAACCAATTTTAATTAAACTTAGCTAAGAACCATCTCGATTAAACTAGCTTTCGAATTAAAAAACTGCATCGAAATCGGTTCATCTGCTTGCGAGCTACGATGCCACAGACAGATACACAGATACATAAACACACAGATACACAGATGAAACTTATTACACCCCTCTTTTTCGTCGGGGGGTAAAAATCAGATAAGCAGCTGGACTTGAACCAGCAACCTCGGTAATCCGTACCACGCTCCACCAACTAAGTTATACTTAACTTTTTGGTGAACCTAACGAATTTTTCAATGATTGTGTCATATTTTTATTTGGAAGATCTCTCCTCAGCGCCTTAATCAAGCGGCTCACCCACTAAGGAACTTCTACAGTTACGTACTAGTGGCAAGAGATGGAGCTATTTTCTGAATCAATGAAAATAATCAATAAATCGATTACCTATATTCAGCAAAAGATTGATTCAGTTAATAAAAGTATCTGTGTTAAGGCGATCCTTAAGTGTAAGAGTTTATTAGCTCTAGTGGGACAAGCGGGACAACGCTATCCAGTAACACGTGTGTCGATAGAAAGAGCTAGTCAAGATGCGCTCGAAACGCATGGTGTTTAACGTCAAATAGTTTAAAATCCCAACCTTTCTTTTCGTTCTCACTCTGCTTCAAAAACAATAAAAGTCCTAACTTAAAAACAAAAAACTGTCAACGCTTTTAATTACTTCAACAACCAACTAATAATTAGAGCATAAATCTTCAACGAAACGCGTGTCCAATCACAATAACAGTTTTGCTGGCAACACCATCTACATCATCAATCATGATTTAGACGCTGAACAATCGTCATTAGCGCGTGATCAATCTCTAATGATGTTGTAATATCTAGCGCCGATCCATCATTGGTCAGCGTTGATTAAAATTGACTTTATCACTGTGGATAGTTTGGGCGCGGCGTGGCGCCCGTTACCATCTCTGGGCGTAGCGCCCCTTACCATCCTGGGGCGCGGCGTCCCTTACCATCTCTGGGCTTGGTGCCCCTTACCATTTCCGTGCGCGGCGCCCCTTACTATTCTGGGGCGCAGCGCCCCTTACCATCCTGGGGCGCGGCGCCCTTTACCATCTCTGGGTGCGGCGCCCTTAACATCTCGGGGCGCAGCGCCCCACCACCATGGCAGTGAGGGTCCCATCCCAGGACGGCCTGTGGGCGTCGCGGTGACTTTTAATGCTTCCGTGGCGTCCCACAATGGTCAATAGGGAACGCGTGTGGTTTAACTTTCGTGGGTGTGCCCACATCTGTGTCCTAAGTTGTCCTAAATTAACATTGTTTAAGGCCACATTCTTCCTCAAATCCGATTAGAGAAAACAACGGAAATTCCCAATAAAACATTTGTCGCACAAGTTCTTGATAGAATAGCATTCCCCTAACGAAGTTAATTGAGAATAAACACTTGCAGACACGACATTAAATTAATTGTAAGAGCGAGCGAAGCGTCGAAGTTCCAGCTTGGAAGAAAATACTTTCGTAATGTCAGTCTGATCGCCGTCTGTCCAGCTCTGCTGTCTCTCGGGCAGTTCTCCTCTACAAATGGCATTTCTCAACCGATTGTCGTGAAATTTTGTGAGCAGATTTGTGTTTTTTTTTTGTCGTTTCGTTTTTTTTTAATGTTCAAAAATGAGTTCGCGAGGTATATAGCTCAAAAAGCTTCTAGTATGTAAAAAAAACGAAAGTGAGATCAAGTTCTATGTAAAATTCGATTTTTTATTGTTAATTTTTTGAAAAAAAATGCGAAGATTCAAAAATAAGCTCGCGTGGTGTACACAGAGTCACTAGTTATTAGTATAACCGAAATAATAGTTTATCTACACACACATCATAAGTCGTCTATAATGCGTTCAGAAACCGTAGAAAATGACCAGCATTGCAGCACAACGACGCATTCGCTGCCAGCGCCAGCCCCAGCACCACCCCAGCAGTGAAGTAATAGTCATTACTACATCGAATTCGATGTCGTAATGAATTTTCGATATCGAATTCGATGTTTCAAATTTGAAAACCAACGTAATTTACAATCATAGTGAAATAAAACGGATCACTCACGTATATAAGTCATGTTCGGTCCAACATGTATAAATAATAATTGAAATATTTTTTTACAATAAAAAAAAAACAGTTTACGAAACGTCAGCTCAGTATGTTTGTCTATGATTTAAAAAAAACAGCCAGATTCGTGACAGATATGGGTATGATATAGATAAAGTAATGTATCCAACTCCACATAATTAGGCCTTAAAACACTCATTATGTAGCAGTTGCATAATAGTAGTTTATGCAACTGCTACATAATTATGTGGAGTTGCATACATTACTTTATCTACACACATATTATAAGTACTCTAAGATGGGTTCAGAAGCCGAAGGCATATATCATACCCATACCTGTCACTAATTTGATTGTTTTTTAAACCATAGGCAAACATACCGAGCTGACGTTTCGTAAACTGTTTTTTTTTTGTAAAAAAAAAGGTATATCTCACATTATTAATTATACATGTCGGACTGAACTCGACTTACATACGTGAGTGATCCGTTTTGTTTCACTATGATTGTAAATTACGTTGGTTTTCAAATTTGAAAAATCGAATTCAATATCTATTACTACTTACTATTGACTATTACTTTACCGCTGGACCTGCAGGGGGGCGGAGGCGACGACATACTACAATGCTGGTCATTTTCTACGGTTTCTGAACGCATTATAGAGGACTTATGATATGTGTGTAGATAATAGTACTTTCTACAAACTGTTGGTCTCTTGTCAACAACTCCAGTCGACGTGAAGTGAATCAAATTCAATTAGTACATCTCAGACCACAACCCGAGCTTGGAAACTAAAACAATTGCTCCGGGAAGACAAAAATACAGTCAGTGCAAGGACGATAAAAGCAAGAGGACTGCCAATGGTCATACAATGTCGCGTTCCTGTAAAATAATGAGCCTAGCCTGCTGTAGCTAGTTTCACTATAGAGAGGTCTCTGTACAATAAATTTTGCACGACACAAACCTCTGGTTAACACAATAGCGCCATCTATGAACTGAAAGAAAAAAAGAATTTAGAGAACGCTATTATTGTGTTAGCCAGAGGTCTAAATGTCATACCAAATGAATGGTACAGAGACCCCTCCGTAGTAAAACTAGCTACAGCAGGCTTATTATTTCAAAGGAACGCGTCATCGTATAGACACTGGCAGTCCTCTTGGTTTTATGGTGCTTGGTCAGTGGAAATAAGCCTTTCAACAGGTGATTTATCGAATCAGGCGTTATTCGCGGATGGCTCCTAATAAGGCATTTCAATCTTTCTTTTTTTTTAGACCACACAAATTTTAAATAGCGAAACTGGGAGCAAGTCGAACGTGCCAAGAAATCCATCATGCATTTAACGTTTTAATTTTGTCCTGAAACATTTTTATTCTTTTAAAAATAAATACAGACCATTAATTTAATTAAATGATTATGAATTTAATTAATACAACAATCAACAGTTTGCGATCTGTAGAACCCACGACCCTCTGCTTGAGAGGCCATAGGTGAGACCACGAGGCTATGACGTCCATTTTTACCCCCTTTTACGTACCTACATAAAAAAAACCTTAGAGGCACCTTTTTTTTATACGACAAAGGAAGCAAACGAGCGACCTGATGGTAAGTGATCGGATCACCACTGCACATAGTGCCCGTAAACCCCCGCAACCCCAGGAGGCTTGCAGATGCGTTGCCAACCCAGAGAGCTAAGATGGAATGCTTCTTGAGCCCGTAATTATACCAGCTGTCTTACTCCCCACATCGGAACACAACAGTGCGTTTAAGCACGATTCTAACAAAGAAGGGATTTAACATAAAACTACCGTGAGATTCAATCATAGTGAAATAAACGGATCACTCACGTATGTCAGTCGAGTATAGCTCCGTAGTCCTTCCCCTAGGAGCACACGCCACGCCGGTGGCGAGACGTAGACGGATTAGTCCGAAACATTGTCACAATACGCAAGCTATTGGACATTAAAAAGTTCCGCCATAATCCGCTAGATGGCGCTTTTCCGCACTTAGGCGAATAATATTAATTTAAGTAGAATTAAAATTGCATCGGTTGTAAATTAATTAATTAACAACCGCTACTTGCACTTAGCCAACATAAAACACATAAAAAACTACATTACACACTACACAGAAACAATACGTTGGTATTCAAAAAGAGAAGCACGGACACGCCCATGGGCGTCGCCCAATTCAAAATCTTTTGGTTGTCCGTATCCGGTCCCACTCAACCATAAAACCGCTTGTACGGCTGGGTGACCCCACATTTCTCTACAACTCCTGAGTGGAACCAGCCAGCCCAGAACTTGGTAAGAATACTGATCGTTTCTGTACTTTATCATTGTGTTACACTACTTGTGTCTTTTATTATAATTTATTTAATTCTATAGGGTTTCCACTCTGTTACTCTGTCCGAAGCAGTACTGTACCTTAATAGCGCTCCGGACAGTTAATTATAATTTAATCTTTCCCTACTTCACTGCTCTACGGTTATAGACGTAGCGCTTATTTTAAAACCTAACGTCTTCCTAGAACGATTGGAATTTGTAGTGATGCGAAAAAAAAATGGAATGTTTGGGAGATAGACAAGTTGACAATCCAACTTGGGAAGAGTTGGTTCGCTACGCTACAGCCTACTGATATAGGTTATCTAAGAATAGAAGGTTGCTCGGACAGGCACAGCGGCTTCCTAATGAACTTTTGTTTCAAGAGCCGTAGCCGGTTTAACTTCTATTGGTGTGGTTAGTGGGAGCGACAGAATGATAAGAAGGCCAATTAATTGAACATGACATTTATTGAAGAATTCAATTATAAGCCAAGCCGGCACGCTTGGGACTAACTAAACCTTATCTAAACCGGTCGACGCGCACTGAATCTATAATGTGGTGAAAAGTCCACACGCGCGCTGGCCAGCAGTAAAGAGAAATTGTCTGTGCACTTACGGGACTCCTCGGTCTACCTCGGTGTTGGTGTGTCGTATCAGGCTACGGAAGTCGTAGCCGGCACGAGTATGTTCGGAGACCCTCAGGCCGTCAAACCCTACTGGCAACAGCAAGGTGAGGCCCGGGGGACAGTCAGACGTAGCCCCTGGTGGTGCAGACGCGGCACAGCGCGCAGGTGCGCGGGCGGGCGTGGAACCCTTGGCGTCGCAGAATTGCCACAGAGTCCGCCCGCCGGAACTCTGGTCCTACGGGAAAGGCTCGCGCTGTCTCGGCGAGGCGCGTAGTCGATGATGGAGGGCTATTAAGCCCTTGGCTTCAGCACGAATGCACTGGGCCGCCCACTGGCCCAGGCCTGCGGGAGATCGGACGCGGTGGCGCACGGCGCGCGGCGTCAAAAACTAGAAGGCTTTGAAGTCCTTGGCATCAGTGCGAGCACACTAAGCCGCCAGCTAGCTTAGGCCTACGGGGAAGGTGAGAACGGCAGCGTTCCTTGATGCACACACGTCACTCCGCGACACATATACGCACTCCTCACAAACCCTACTGACACTGCGTCTCAGAGGACGTCACAAAAATGTTCACAGCCTGCCAATGCATCGGGTCTGGTGCGACGCGCTTACGCGGACGCGTGGGTGGTTGGAATTACATCGCGGTACCGCGTTTGCGCTTATTTACGCGGCGTTTTTACGTCAAATTACGCGCACGAGTGACATGCGCCCACCCAGGAAGGGGATCGCCGCCAGACTGTCAGTGTGACAGATCACGGCCAGGGAATTCAGGAACGCGTTTCATTTGACGGGATGTTAAACTCTCGTCAGCCGCTTAGTAACTTCCAAATTTAACAAACTACCACGGCGCTACGCGCAGACATGTTTTAATTGTATACGAGCACGCGGCGGGTGTCCCTGACAATTCGTGGTAAGACGAAGTTTCGAGCTTGTACAACGAGTCGCGGTTAGTGTGCGATGGAACGAAACGTAGGTTCCGCGAAACGGAACGCTCTGACAAGGTGTCAAAGTTTTTCTCTCAAAACAACTACCTACTGTTGTTATAATTAAATTTCTGACGTTTGTGTGACTGAAAGTTGCTGAAATATGCTTTGTCGTGTAAAACCGAGACTACAGGGCGATAGCGTGGCTTTGGGCGGTTAATTTGGTACCTGATATGTGTCTGGGCACGTGTTATTCTAGTGGCAATGTAAGTTTGAAGTTCGACAATAACACATGGTGTTTCCGCTGAAAATACAGCGTCTGTGATTATTGCAGGCCTGAAATGTGCCTGCCGCTCGTTAGATCAGGAGACCAGCTATCCGTGAGTACCCATGTCTTACACCAGAACATGTTATTCATTGAGATATTAACGTGTCAAAGTTGGAGCTAAGAATTAGGTTAGGTTGTAGTGATTCTCACTACAATACCCCCCTTGTTAGGAAAAAGGTTAAGCCGGGCTTAACCGCAACAGCCGGTGTAGCCGGAAGAAAAAAAATTGTGCATGCGAACCGTTGAACTTATGAATAACTTAGGATCCGCTAAAGTTAACCTAACAAGTATACGATCCTATAGGCTAAGCATGCATACCATTTTCTATGGCCCTTAGTAAATAACAGTTGGATCTCGAACTATATTATGTCCGGTTCCTGGACTATAAGGTACATTTAATCTAAGCATGCTTGGTTTGCCCCAAAGCATTCCCATTAGTTTTAGTTTGCCTATCTCGATTTTAAACTATGAATTATGAGTTAATGTATTACTATATTATAACTTACTGAATTATATATTATATATATATATACAAGAGGAGTGAGACAGTCGGCGCCAACTGTTACACCCTAGATAGATATATTAGCGCACCTTATCGCGGTGGCTATGGTAAAGTCCTTGTTGTGTGAAGTGATACTGAGACTTCACACAGAGTTTTTAAAGTCGAATAATTGTGGTAGCTACCCACTGTATTGAAGAAAAAAACTTAATTTTAATTTTTTCTCGAAAAGTACCGGTCAGATTTTGATCCGGATTGTACTCCCTGAATCCTAGGGTGGCACAAGTACACAAGTTTTTTTTTTTTTTTTTTAAAGTAGTTTGACACTTGTCAAAAAAATTATGTGTACTAAAAATTTTGCACAGTCGAGGTTGCGAGTTGGTATACACCTTATGGTACCTTTATGATGTCCTTGGCATGGTATTTTCCCGTTTTACCCGTGTCGACGTCTTGTAGGTCATAAACGACATCTGAGTACTTCTTCGTGACTCTGCTTTTGACGAACCGCGGAGCGAGTTTCGCTGAGAAGAAGTGTGGCGCGCTTGACTGTACAAAGTTACGCCTCCACACGATATCACCCACGCTTAGCCGGAGCTCTCGGCGGCGCAGATTGTATCGGTTTGCGTTCTGTTTGTACGCTTTGGTCAAGGCGTCTGTCACACGGAGGAAAATTTTTGCCAAGTCATTTAGCGTGTCAGCTTTTTCAGGCCGAGTAGCGAGCTGGAGGTCGTCTGGGGAATCTGGTGCGTTGCCGCGTATGCAGTGCAGCGCGCCATCCGCGACGAACTCACGGCCTTTTGCTAAGAAAAATGGTGTATAGCCTGTTGCAATGTTGACTGTGCTATTTAAAGAAGATTGAATATGCGGCAGGTGCTTGGACCACATTCTGTGGTCTTCGCCCACTAAAATTGCTAAGCAGGTTTGCACAGTTTGGTTGTACCGCTCAATAGTATTGGAGTGTGGGGCGTAAAAGGCCCCATAAAATATCTTAGGGATGGAGTGGCTGGAGCAAAAGTTTTTGAATTCGCGACTTTGAAAGATGCTGAAATATGCTTTGTCGTGTAAAACCGAGACTACAGGGCGATAGCGTGGCTTTGGGCGGTTAATTTGGTACCTGATATGTGTCTGGGCACGTGTTATTCTAGTGGCAACGTAAGTTTGAAGTTCGACAATAACACATGGTGTTTCCGCTGAAAATACAGCGTCTGTGATTATTGCAGGCCTGAAATGTGCCTGCCGCTCGTTAGATCAGGAGACCAGCTATCCGTGAGTACCCATGTCTTACACCAGAACATGTTATTCATTGAGATATTAACGTGTCAAAGTTGGAGCTAAGAATTAGGTTAGGTTGTAGTGATTCTCACTACAAATTTAAAGTTCCAACGGTCACTTTGTGTAAATCTGTTATCCACTCTCACTAGAAACCTGTAAAAGCTTACTCTCTGACTCTAGCTAAATTGTAAATCCGTATGACCCTCCGTATTGCCATGCACTGCCAATCTGGTTCCCACTCCCTCGGGAATGGTCGGACTGGAAAGCGGAATATGGCAGTGCGAGCATACCATGGACGTTTGGCTCACACCAGTTTATTTACAGGGCAACTACGCTACCCGTGGGAAATCTCTCCACCCACTACTGGTTCCTAACGGACCCCTGCCGACCTCTCGCAGCCTACTCAGAGGCTAGCCGTTGGCCCGCTACGGTCCCCTTCACACCATCTCAACACCACGTCATCACACGAGCCCCCTGGTCACTCCTGGTTGCTCTACGATGCCTGCGCCCTATCTTCGCCGTCGCCGGAGGATCCAGACACCCGAGGGAAGTGTAGGCCACATTAGCGTGTAATCGAACCCAGTATCTTCAAAAGTGTCTTCGAACTCAATCCCCTGAGATTCTCTATTTTAATTGTCAATTTAGCCTACCGATTTTGTAGAAATAAATGTATTAAACTTGTAATTTGTTTCCTTCACAAAACCCTAGGTAGGCTACCTTAAAACAGACTGTTTCCCCTCATGAAAACGGCCTGTGACAACATGTCAAGCTATACTCGACTGACATACGTGAGTGATCCGTTTATTTCACTATAAGGAAGGGATTTTTCAAAATTCCCACGAGATTTGAGAAGCGGCCTATTTGTTACTTTGCCGCGGAAAAGCAATTGCGAGGATAAGCTAGTGTTTCATATAAAGTCTTGAGCTCTTATGCCGTTATCTTAGCGCCTTACCGTCGAATATACGATAAGTGTCGTTTAGTATTGAACGGCAAACTAAAAAAATGGCCGAGGCATTGTCTGCCGTCCAGGATGCAGGAATATTGCGGTCTTACTATTTTGCTAGAAAAAAATCAGTTTAATTTCTAGTTCCGTACCTTGGAAGGAACAGCGGAATCCTTATAGAATAGAGGTAGCAAGCTGAAGTTAGTATCAAATACTCAGGCCTGCAAACCCTTGAAGCTGTTAAAAACAGAAAACTTCTAAGTCCACACTGTCATAAGATACCTACAGCAATTAAAAATGGTGTTTCTATACAATTGCTGTGGTATCAAAACCTAAAGGGTACTTTCAGGTGCCAGAAACTTGAAATGAGGTATGAAGGTGGCTCTTATAACACGAACAATCAGATGTCTGAAAGTCTTAAAAGTGTCACAGTCTCAGCCTGACGTAGAACCTGATCACAAAATTTCACGAAAATCGGGACATTTTTGTACATTTTTCCTTTTTTTTTCTTTGAAAACAAAAAACAAATCGACATTTCTAATATTATTAGTGAATCAGCTCACAAAATTTCAGGAGAATGCAGAGGAAAATAGCCGGAAAGACAGACATAGTTACGAAAAAAATTTTGCCCTCTTAAAATTTTGTGGTGAAATTTTGTAATCAGGTTCGATAGTTAAACACGTTCTTTGGTGAATAATTGTTTTTCGTAAAAAAAAAGGAGTTCGCGAGGTCACAGAGTCACTAGTTAAGTAGGTACCCTATCCAAAAATTTTTGCTCCAAAACTAACGGCCAGGAAACTCCTATACAGCCACATTGTTCTTTCATATCAACCGTTTGAAACAACAAAAGACTCCTTATGACTGGCTTAATGAAGGCTTATAGCGGTGTCTGTTACAAGGCAGACTTTAAGATTAAACTTAGTGATACGCTAGCGACGAGGGAAATAATAGTTATTTGTTATACAAGGGTGCAAAGTTATATTTTAATTGAATTGAAACACAAGTAAGCGAAAGGATTCTATGGTTCTAAAATGGAATCCTGAGCGTAACGAGTGTTTCAACACACGTAAAGTAAAATACATTTGCACCCGTGTGTAACACAAAACTTTTCACCTCACTGTAGCGAGGAAAGCGTGACATCCAAAAAAACAGCTCAGAAATAAGTCTTCATCACTGGAATAACAATTTTTTTACGACATTATAACATGAAACTCTGGAAGTTGTGTATTTTTACGTGAGTCTGAGCCAGTGAGTAAAATTTTGTTGACAATGTTGACATTTCTAACGAAGCGTTTAGAAATTGCATCGACTCAACTTGTGCGTTTAGAGTTATATATTCAACATCATTATAAAAAAAAATGTTTCTTACAGAATTTTATTAAATAAAGCTAAATTTGGTATTTTTTATTAAATTCTCAAACCATTTATCATTTATTTAATGACAATTAATATCGAACGAACCATTAATATGAGCGCTCCACTCCAAGGTTAAATTGCTATCCCCACTAGTGGATAAAACGCGATTTTACCCGCTTGTATTAAAGGATAAAAGACGGCTTTCCGAGGTAGTGAGGGGAAAAGAAGTTTTTTTAATAATCTTTAGTGTGCTAGAATTAAGTGTGAAGCTCGTGTGAAGTCATCATCATCATGTCAGCCGAAAGACGTCTACTGCTGGCCGGCGGCCTCCCCCGCGTCTCTCCACTCAGACCGGTCTTGTGCTTTCCGCATCCACCGCGATCTTTACCAGAGCAAGGACGATAAAACCAAGAGGACTGCCAATGGCTATACAATGTCGCATTCCTGTAAAATAATGAGCCTGCTGTGTAGCTAGTTTAACTATGGAGAGGTCTCTGTACCATTAATTTTGTATGAAACTTACAGCTCTGGCTAACACAATAGCGCCATCTATGAACTGAAAGAAAAAACGAACTTAGACGGCGCTATTGTGTTAGCCAGAGGTCTAAATGAATGGTACAGAGACACCTTCGTAGTGAAACTAGCTACAGCAGGCTTATTATTTCAAATGAACGCGACATCGTATAGTCACTGGCAGTCCCTCTTCGTTTTATGGTCCTTGACCAGAGTAATGTAATCGAGTATAACGTTATCAAGAAATTTATATGAATTCATGATCTCAGTAGGAATATCTTTTTGTATTTTTTCTATTTTTTTTTATTTTTACGGTTTTCCCGTGAACATCAATATAATTAATATATATGAAGTTTGGAACAGCGCCTGCCCGAGGGCGTACCTATTTGGAACTAAAATTTAGCATGAAGTTTCTCGATTTGGATACGATAACGTTACGTTACGCAGGATTCCAATATTCATACTCGGGTCTCTGTACGGTGTATTTTTGCTATTCGAAGGTAATGGCGATACTGATACTTGACATGCAATAGTTTTATATGAGCAAACTCGCAGTGACCGCTCTGTTGTACCTACTTACTAAAGTTGAATCTGTTAGATAAAAACCCTAAGTGGTATTAATGTTTTATGATTAACTGTTTGAATGCGCTGGTATCCTAATTCCTTTTCCTTGGCCTCCAACAAGATGCAGCGACGACCTGGCGATGGTAAAGATCGCGGGACCTTGGTGGTGCGGAAAGCACAAGACCGGTCTGAGTGGAGAGCCGCGGGGGAGGCCGCCGGCCAGCAGTGGACGTCTTTCGGCTGACATGATGATGATCCTTATTCTTACTAATATTATAAATGCGAAAGCAAATTTTCAAGTTTGTTTGTAATGCTTTCACACAGAAAACGCTGAACAAATTTTAATGAATAATTGAAACTTTAGGTAAAAACACAGGGTATTTTTTTGCCTAATCGCGCGTGCAAAATTATGAGTTTTAAATTAAAATGTATCGGACGGATTATTTCCCTTTGTTAAAAGCATGAATGAAAACTTTCCCGTTGTAAAAGAACAATGGTACACGAAAAAAGTTTCAACAAAAACCCTTTTTTGAATTATCTAATGAAACAGCCTCGTTGGGGAGAATTTATTGTTTTCTATATTTTACTGACTTTACACTGGCCATCATTTGTCTTCGCAAGCCTTTCGGAGGTACAGGAAACTTCACTCATTACAAAAAACCTGAATAATACCTAACTTTTGATGAGTAAACTAACAATTATATGGTGTCGATTTTGAATAGAAAGTTTGAGTCGTTCGCATCGATATTATATAAAATATTAAGGCGCTTCCCTGACCCAGACGCTGAAATGGCTGCTTTTTAGAGCCATGCTGTAAATTATTTAAACGATAAAAACAAAATATGTAAATACATTAAGTACCTATCTATAACATCTTAACTTGTTTTTCTATAACAGTTTTAAATGATTCGCGGTTAAATGCATTAGACATAACGAAAACGAACACACGAACACAACGACACAACGAAGGTAATCGCGGTCAATATCCCGTTTTCATTATGTCTGTTGTTTTTCTATGTTTATTTTTTTTCCTATTTAATACTTATGATATCTGCATCACAAGTAAGTCAAGTTGCAATTAATACCTATTCTGTTACTACATCATAAGCATAATTTACTTTGACTTGTGACATACACCAATGTATACAGAATTTAATAGGCTAGGATTTCTATGTTTAACATTATTAAAATACCTTTTTATAATCATCATCATCACCATCATCATCATCATCGGCCTATTTACGTCCTACTGCTGGGCACCAAGCCTTTATTTATAATATAAAAAAAAGTTATTTATTGACGTATTCGGTGCGAATTCTGTGCGAATTTTTTTTTCGAAAAGACGCGTTATTTGTGATAACACTGTGTAAAATGAAGTTAGACCGATATTTAATAGATGTCGTCACTAAAACGATGTTGTTTAGTAGAAGTGAGGTGGGGTGAGGAAGGCGAGAAGCGTTCAAGGTCATCCTCTCAGGGAAGCCTCTTAAAGATAGGCCACGCACCTGTTCAGCTCAGACGAAATGCGGCCCTCATTCATAAGTTGTTATTAGACTGACATGTTTGCCTCGTAACTAGTCCAAGCGAAGTCCCAGAGTCAAACTTTCTGCTTTCGACCATTCCATCCACAATCATTCGTTGCCCGGACTAAATTATCCATAAATATAATAATTTTCGTATACGCCATTTATTAAAGTTATAAAAAAGTCAAGTTACATAAATATTTGTATCTGTAACTGAGTGGTAACTTATAGTCTAAATCAGACAGACGGGAGGCGCTTTTGGCTTATCTATGCACTACAATTTTTCTGCCACTTTTTTTGAGGAGGACGAGGAACACATAATTATGTACAGCACACGTCCACGCTGCTGTCAAAATTTGTTACGTTCCTACAAACGCGCACTAAAATAAAACTGTCACACAAATGCCAAAAACACGCACACAATCAACAGACCCTGATCATTTTGATCAGACTTAATGCTAAAGATCTGGCAGAGGGGAAATCGCGCGTTTACATCTCCATTCCTTTCGTCCTCTAAGCTTAGTCTATTCAGATTAAAATCTCGTTTTCAAAAAAGTAATTAGACATGTCTTGTTCTATCCGTGTACCCTTCAAATAATAGGTTACAGGATGACAGCCCATATGAACAAAGGCGGACTTGGTATCATGGTAAATACACAACCGATGGCCATAGCTGATAAAACTCAGGGTTTTACTCCAAGAGCTTCTTAGATACTCACCCAAAAGGATCCGGCCCACTATTGTTAGGACTGCCCTTATAAATTTTAAGGCCATAATTTATTATGATTTCTAAAGAGGGGAGAGAGCGAAAAACTCAAACCAGTAACGGTAATTTAATTTTATTTCACCTACTTTGTATTCAACGGGAATATTGCTGGACGCAGCCAGAAAACGTGGTCTTAAAAATTTAGCAAACAATTTATATTAAATTATTATCTCGTTTGTTATTTTACAAATTTTGTTCGTGGTTTTTTTTATATTTTTCATCACACTTCCACGTAACACGGGGCTCATGCAAGCTTACTTAGCGTTGTGTCCTAAATAAGACCCTTGGACTTTTTCTATTTTCATAACGCCCTAGAGCTGTAATGGCGAGCATAGGCGGCCGCATCAGCACCGCGCACAACGTTTCCTCGCAAGTGTGACGAAAAACATTGTGTGCTTCACGGGCGTACGAAAATTTCGAATCTCGGCTAAGAATGACGTCAGTCGTCGACTTCGGGCGTCTACTAGAGCCTCCTTCGCTATTCCTCACCTACCTTAATACACAATGTATGTATTATTACTTACCTTGTTATCCCGGTCTTGTTCTGCAGAGGCAAAAATGCAAAAATTTCATTTTACAACGTTGTACAACGTTTTTTATATTGAAAGAGGGAGGCAACGAGCAAGCGGGTCACCTGATGGTATGCGATCACCGCCACCCATGAGAACCAGCAACCCCAAGAGAGTCAGTAGTCCGTTGCAGGCCTTTAAGGAGGAAAAGGGATGGAGGAAGGGGGGGGGGGGAGGGGGGATCGGGCCTCCGGCAGTCTTACAGACCGAACGGAACCCAACACGGGTGCTGTTGCTTCATGCCGATTTTCTGCGAGAGGGTAGTACTTCCCCGGACGAGCCGGCCCATTCGTACGGCAGCAAATAGCTACAGTATGGCTCTCCCACTACAAAAATACTTGATCATATATTTTTAACATGAATTAACATGATGTGATTAGTGTAGTGTGCTACCCTACTTTTGACAATAATAAAAATGACTATGAAAACGAGGGTAGTCGTGAGCCGCCGTCAGCTGCGCCGAGCAGAGCCGCGGCGCGAAGTTTATCTCTCGCCACCGGCGTGCCGTGTGCTCCCAGAGGAAGGATACGGATTAGTCCGAAACATATCGGGCTATACTCGACTGACATACGTTAGTGATCCATTTATTTCACTATAATTAGTCTTCCTTGTTATATATATAACTGTGTATATATCCGTTTTTATCCCTATTAAATGAAGTAATACGAGTAGGTACATGTACCAGTTGATTAATTATATTAATGTCAATCAATCAAACAATAACGATTCATCACGTTGTTTTTTCGTTCTTAATCATAGGCTTGCTCTCTCCGTTCTCCAAAAATTCCTTCTCCTCTTCAGGGTCGTTCCAGTCAGCCAGTTCACCAGTTCCGAGAATGACGTACACCAAATCGGTGAACAGGTAGAACCCAGCTGTTACGAAGAATACCTTTCTCCATAGCAGTTCACTCGTCTGAAAGAAATTTAAAACTTTCTAAATGTTGGCTATCGCTTGTGAAAAATAAGCTAGGAGTCTCTGCTGCTAGAGTCTCGAGTAAGGTAAGGTCAGGCCCCTTCACCAACTTTACTATTGTCAGTTTTCAATGACAGTTCGGTGTCAACTGCTGACTTGAAGAGCTTTTGTTTTAGCGCGCTTCATATTGCCAAAGAAATGTAGTTCGAATTGTCACATAAAACTGACAATCGTAAAGTTTGGTGAAATAGGGCCCCGGGCTACTCTGTTAACACAGGACATTGTAAAACATCGTCGAAAGCGGGAACATTTTACGGGTTGTAGGACCTTGTACGAGGTCCGTCCGGATCGCTACCACCATCTTACTCGGTAATTCTGCCGCTAAGCACTGCTTCCACTGTTCAGTTCCGGTATGGAGAATAAGACAGCCGGTGTAATTCCGGGCACAAGAGGCATTTCATCTTAGCTGTCTAGGTTGGCAAAGCATCTGCAGACATTCCGGGGTTGCTGGTGTCTATGGGCAGTGGTGATCACCTACCATCAGGTGACCCACTTACTCGTTTGCCTTCCTCGTCGTATTTAAAAAAATCCCGTAATCATAAGCCAGTAGTTTGTCACTAATTGGTGGAGAATAACAGATAGACCTCACTCGACTCGACACTGCGATCCTGGCGGATTATTGACTCGCTGTAACCGTCGTTGTCTCACCACCACCAGCTCATTTACATCCCACTGCTGGGTACAGGCCTCCTCTCAGTATGGGATGGCTTGAGCTTAAGTCTGTCTGTCCATCTGTCTGTCTGTAAGGCATACATTTTGCTTACTCTACTCTGCTAACACTGAACTTTGTAGAACATCGTCGAAAGCGGAAACATCTTTGAGACTCGATTCCCATTAGACGAACTGTTTACATAGGTGCCTACAAATTTGTAAGGAACCCTCAGTGCGCAGTATTTGGACGGTTTTTTTTTAATTCTGTGGGATATTATCAAGGTCTTACAACATCAGTCAGGATGAAGCCGGCCACCAAAGGTGCCAAGGACCCGATGCTGTTCGAAGCGAAGTTGCTGATGCTTATCATGGTACCGGCGAAGTTTGGACTGATGTCGATGTGGTTGACCTGAATCCGAATGAGAAACAGAATATTAATATTTGTCAATAATCTTTTTCCAGTCAGTTTTCTGATGACGCACAAACACGTATGTATTTCTGATGGTTGGTCATGTTTCCAGGCAAAAGTCTTTAGACTTAACAACTTAGGTCCAAATTGGTCTTTCCGTTTAAGAGCTACAATGACACCGACTGATGATACCAATAAGCAGACACACGGGAGGCGCCTTTGGCTTATCTATGCACTACAAATTTTCTGCCACTTTTTGAGGGAGACGAGGAACACATACGTACAGCACACGTCTACGCTCCAGTCAAAAATTTTTACGTTCCTACAAACGCACACTAAAACAGAACTGTTACAGAAATGCCAAAAACACGCGCACCATCAACAGAGATTTGGCAGAGGGGAAATCGCGCGTTAACATCTCCATTCTTTTCTTGCTCTAAGTATGATACAGATACACAGGTCTAACTCAATACTACTTGTCTTTAAAAAAAAACACCAACTTATAATTATCGTCTACAACAAATTTTAGATACACGGGCAAATTAAAGCCAACGTCAAATTATATCAAACTTTTAATTCATCCTCGTCATAAGTTTTGACTTTAGATAACCTTATCTCCACCCACACTCTGATGCGTTCATTAAGGATAATCCACTGGAAGCAAGACTTTCAGCCAAGGACCAACCACCCTCTGGACACCGCATCTTTTATAATTTACTTGGAAAGTCATTACGAAAAAAGCCGCGGCGAGCGGGCCAGGGGAGTGCGTCGTGATTGGTTCATAGCTTGTCATCCTGGTCGAAAGCGAGCCGCGATTCGAGGCTAGAGAGATTTATAGGTGCAAATGAGCATATGCGTTTCGGAAACGTTCGCCCTGACATTTGGTGTCCAGAGGGTGGTTGGTCCGTGCTTTCAGCCATTTGACGCTTAAGCCATTTCTTATTCAGTTATTACCGCCACAGTGGAAGAAACAGCCTATCTGCCAAACACCATACCCCTTTTAACGCAGACTATAATAACAAAGAACTTAATATAGGAGACGGTACAACCGATTTTCTTCTGGCAAAAAAACCGGTTAAGAGCGAGTCGGGCTCGCGCACTGAGGATTCCGCAAGCCATCGTCTAATAATACTTGAGCTACTTTAACTAACACAATAATTATACTAACATCAAATAAAAAAAAAAAAAAAGCCGCAAAAGCATCTATGTGTGTATGTATGTGCACGTGCGTGCGTTTATTTTTTTTTACCCCCGACGAAAAAGAGGGGTGTTATAAGTTTGTCCTGTGTATCTGTGTAACTGTCTGTGGCATCATAGCTCCCAAACGGATAGACCGATTTCGATGCGGTTTTTTTTAATCAATCTATTCGTAGTTTAATCGCCATGGTTCTTTGTTAAGTTTTATTAAAATCGCTTTACCCGTTTTCGAAATATTGAACTTTGAAATGACAATGTCGGGGGTTTTTCAACTTTTCGATGTGAGGGCTTACTCTCCACAACGGAACACGACAGTGCAAGCATTGCTTAGCAGGAAAGTTAACGAGTGAGATGGTGACAGCGATCCAGAAAAACTCCGACCACCCTTGGCATCTCCCGTTGTAACTGCTTCATGGCTACTAGGTCCAGCAAAAAGCTTTCCACGATAATAATGATATCAGTTGTCACCGAGCAACGGAACCATGAGTAATTCGGTTAGGGTTTCTCTGTGTTCGTGAACCTTTTTTTGCATTTGGACAGGGCGAACAATGTTCCATAATTAATCACGTTTCCTATTATGGGTGTGAATGGAATAACTCCGCAAGTCGCAACGATTGCTTAGGAAATTTGTGTCTTGAATTTTTTGTACAATTTTGAGTAATTTTTGGTTCTATATCGACATACTTATGTTTGACTCGTAATTTCACAATAATTAGATAGCTTTTTAACATCAAAATGTTATTTGTAACGTGGTGACATTATTTTTATTCTGAGTGCAACTGATACGAAAATCTATCCTTGTATGTGTTTATAAAATCGGATAGGCATTTTGTTATTGTTTGTCAATAACCGTACATCATTCACCTAAATATTAGCGGATTCACAATCTTCTTACGATGTTAGCATCGGAACTAAAGAACTGGTATTTTTATATTGCGGCCTGGTTTAGAAACTTTTCGAATTTAAAACGTTTGAAAACCTTCAACATTCGAATTTCAAAATCGTATAATGTTAAGCCGCGGACCGGGGGGCAAGTTGTCGGTAGGCCTCCAACAAGATGGAGCGACGACCTGGTGAAGATCGCGGGATCGCGGTGGATGCGGAAAGCACAAGACCGGTCTGAGTCTTTTCCGATATCGTCCTTCCAACAACGCAATCGAAGTTTAATAAAAACTTACTTAACTAAAATTACTTCGAGTGATTGCTTTCTGTTATTATTACTTTTTGTTTTATTTGCATTATCATCACTTAACCATGTCTGTATGTTCGTTACGATGATACAAGCAGATACACTGATACACATGTCAAATTTGAAAAAGATAGTGTGTCGCATAGACATTATAGCATATAGACGGGCCCTACGGAACTCCGTGTTTGTTGCCAATTCTGTGAAACTACAAGTACGTAGTCCCAGGGATATGAGTTGCGAGCACAACCTAACGGGCTCGGCAACACCGTTCCTATTTCAAAACGTTCCAAAGGGCATATCCTGATGTTCATATTTATGGTATGTCAACTTACATGGAATCCCAAATTCGCGGCAACCTTGAAACTGCAAGTTGCAACCAGAATCGACTCGACAATGTAAATGTCTTTTTTCACGTAACCAAGAGTGATAAGACCGATCGCTGCCGGGACACAACCTGTAAACATTATGAACAATTAAAGTAATAATTATACCTTACTATGATAAGAAACACTAGCGCAACCACTCGCTGTAGGGGGAGACCATCAATGAGGAAGAAGGACAACATCTACCGACAAGCTGGTGGAGGATGAATGCAGATGGCAATGGATGGTCAGGCATGGAGAAATTGAGCGGAGGCCTATGTCCGAAGACGGACGAACTGAGGGCTGCTATGGATGGATGGATGTGATAATAAGAAAAACATAGAAGCTAGTCGGTGTCACAGGGACCGAAGAGGCTGGCAGCTTTCTCGGTTAAGCGTAGCCATTCAAAGAAGTAACGCTGCCAGCAACTTTGGTACCATGCCCAAAGAGGTAACGCTGCCGGCAACTTTGGTACCATGCCCAAAGGGGTAACGCTGCCAGCAACTTTGGTACCATGCCCAAAGGGGTAACGCTGCCAGCAACTTTGGTAACATGCCCAAAGAGGTAACGCTGCCAGCAACTTTGGTACCATGCCCAAAGGGACTTATTTATTAGACACATTTAGTTTTGGTTAAAGCTACATCATCATCTGCGAAACCTCCGGGGTTGTGGGTGTCTATGGGCAGTTCATATCACTTACCATCAGGGTGACCCACTTGCTCGTTTTCTACGTCGTATAGAAAAAAACTGGCCAAGTGCGAGTCGGACTCGCGCACGAGGGTTACGTAAAAAGACTTTAACGCTTTTCCCCAGTGTTTTAAGAAGTCCAGTTGTTAGCAAAGCCCTGCTCCTAAGCAAAATGTACGCAGTGTGGGGTCAACTTATATTGGTGTGTGAAATCTACAGAGAGACATAAAATTTTAAGATTTTGAGACATTTTGGAGTGGTTGTGCTATAAGAGCTACCTTCATACTAAATTTCAAGTTTCTAGGACAGCTGGAAGTACCCTTTAGGTTTTCGGATTTCAGCAATTAGTATGGATATAGATTTTTTAATGACTGTATCTTTTTATTGCGTTGACTTAGAAGGTTGATTTTTTCACAGTTTCAAGGGACCGCAGGCTTGAGTATTTGATAATGATAAATAAATAAATAAAATAAAATATAATAAAATGCGTTTATTTCGGACAACAGAAACTAAAGCCTAAAGTTTAACACTTAGTTTAAAACTTTAGGCTTTAGTTTCTGTTGTCCGAATGCATTTATTTCGGACAACAGAAACTAAAGCCTAAAGTTTAACACTTAGTTTAAAACTTTAGGCTTTAGTTTCTGTTGTCCGAAATAAACGCATTTTATTTATTTATCATTATTTTGTAATTTCGTTATTGCTATTATAAAATTTTCATTACCTATGGTTTGAGCCAATTTTCTAGTATTAGTAACGCTGAGAACCTTCTTCACAATCAGCATATCGGTGAACCAACTGAAGAAGAAGTTGCTAAGCCACATCATGAAGAACGGAAGCGCAGTCAGGAGACCGTTCTGAAAATAGAGGATTGTCCATCACCATCAAATTAGCCGGAAGACGTCTAATGCCTAGGCCTTCCCCAAGGATCTCCACGACGAATGGTCTTGTGCTACCAGCAGCCAATGGCTTCCCGCGATCTTTACCAGATCGTTCGTCCACCTTGTGGGAGGCACCAACACTTCGCCTACGCGGTCGCCACTCTGGAACCCTACGGCCCCAACGGCTAGCAGTGCCCTAAGCACGACTTGTCGAATCCTGCGTCACGTAAAATTCGAATAGTAAACTATAACGAGTTTGTATGACGTTTGGAACAGCGCCCGCCCGTGAGCGTATTTGGAACTAAAATTTAGTATGAGATTTCTCGATCTCGATACGATAACCGTAACGTAACGCAGGATTCGACAAGTCGTGCTTAGGGCACAGTTCTGGGAGCAATGTTCCCCGCCCACTTCCACTTCAGGTGTGCATTTCGCTGAGCTACAATCGGTAACTTTAGTTCTTCTACGGATGTCTTCATTTCTGATTCGATCTCGCAGGGATACTCCAAGCATAGCTCTTTCATTGCCCTTTGAGCAACCTTGAGCCATTATTCAAATTGTCCATTATGAAGTTTTTTTTATATACGACGAGGAAGGCAAACGGGCAAGTGGGTCACCTGATGGTAAGTGATCACCACTGCCCATAGACACCTGCAACCACGGAGAGTTTGCAGATGCGTTGCCAACCTAGAGAGCTAAGATGAAATACCCTTTTGTGCCCGTAATTACTCCGGCTGTCTTACTCTCCATACCGGAACACAAACACTACAAGCACTGTTGCTTAGCGGTAGGATTAGCGAGTAAGATGGTGGTAGCGATCCGAACAGACCCCGCACAAGGTCCTACGACCCGCAAAATTGTTGATTTTGAAGATCATACGTAGTTCATTTTGACTAATAACGTAGTAAGCTATCATAAATTGTAAAAGCTTAAAAAAAAAACTACTAAACTCGAAAACTGGCTATAAATAAGGAAAAGTTACCTAAGTCTAAATGCACTAGTAATTTTGTTTATAATTGCGTAGTGCTTTTGTTTGTGCATTAATAACAAGTGGAGAGGGAAAAGTGGTGACATTAGTTCTAGAAGGAAATACGAACGATAGCATTCCTATACTCTTTCTATTAGTTTCGTGGTTTGGTTACAATATAACTCACTGCTTTGATGTTGACCTTCATGACGTGGTTCATAAAGGCTGGCACTTCCGTATACAGGGTGAGCTGGCCCCAAGTCTGGCCAATGTGAGCCAGTACGATTGCATACATGCCTTTGGAAGTCATAAGCTTCTTCCAAGGCACTTTGAGACGTTTCTGGAAAAACAAACAAACATTTAACAAGTTAAAAATAGGTGCAATATTTACAACAAACCTTTATGAAACTAAAATAAAAAGGTAGGTACCTAAAACTAACTTTTATCTAAAGAATTATGGCCCCCGTGGCATGGTGCCCAAAAGGCTGGCAGCGTTCCTCCATTGAACAGCGATGCTGATTCGCGGGAGCAACAGCTGCCCTTTTATCGCCAGTAGCGGTTTGATAAGGCGTCTTTGGAATTTAAATTATATTTTAATGTAGCAAATACATTGTCCATTACACTGCTGGATTAGGCAAACGTTTTCTTTGTCATTGAAAATAGAAGTCGAGTTTAGCCCAATACGATTCGGCATAATTCGTAGTCAAAACCTACACTACGGGCCAAGGCTTTGCTCGAACCGACTACCTACGAATTAGTCCGAAATTTTCAAGCGAAACTCGACTTCTCAGCCTCGTATCTTACCGATATGTTTAGTTCCAAAAACAACTCTATGTAGATCTGCACAGCGTTGTTTTTGAAACTGAATATATCGGTAAGATACGAGGTTGGGAGAGCATAGCGACGATTTTTCCTGCGGTCAATAAAATTATTACAAAAACTCATTCAAAACAACCTTCAAATCTGTTGTCTTACCTTCTGCTTAGTCTGTCCAAGTGCTTCTTCTATATACCGTCTTTCAGCCACGGATATACTCCTATGCTTGGCTGGAGAGTCAGCACCAAGAAACCAGATAACAGTTGCAACAATGCAAGTCAGGATTCCGTAGAATCGGAAGATGCCTGGCCAGCCCAGTGGTGAGGCTGCTATGAACCCTGTTATGGGCATGCCCAGGACTGTGCCAAGAGCTTGACCTGGAAACAGGTAACAATATTAACCCAACGCGAAAACAAAATCTCCGACCTATTCGCTTCAAAGTTCAATATCTTAAAAACACCTATACGATTTTGATAAACCTTTGCTAAGATTCACTTCGGTTAAACTAGTTTTCATTAAAAAAAACTGCATTCAACCACGATCCACATACAGACACACAGACGCACAGATACATACGTGAAACTTGTAACAACCCTCTTTTTATGTAAGTGGTTGAAATTAAAAATGTTTATTTAATCATACCGTCTGTTTATTACTTTTTATCAAATGCAAGCAAATTTTAATAACTCTGAAAAAAACTTGACTAAATACACTCATTGAAACATATTTGATTTTGTTACTTATGAACTCGAAAAAAAAACTAATAGGTACAGATGATGCCTATAATATTGTGTTAGACAGAGGTCTAAGTGTCATACGAAATGAATGGTACAGAGATCTCTCTAAAGTGAAACAAGCTACTGCTGTTTGTAGGCTTATTATTTTAGAGGACCGCGACATTGCATAGACATTAGCTCTGCTGTCTTCCTAAATTTGTCGTCCTTGTCTAGTAAACATTTTGATAGGATTTTTTTCGTAAACATTTTGATAGGATTTTTTTTCTCACCTCCATACGCAAAAGCAGTCAGTCTGCCCCGTTCTTCTAAGGGGGTCCATTTTCCGAAAGCCGTGTGCATGCACGGAATAACACACGACTGGCTCAAGCCCTGCATAACCCGGCATATCACGGCAAATACCCAGTCACCCTGAACGATACACACATAAATACCTACTCATATCTGCTCATAATAAACAAAACTTAAACAAAACAAAATAAACATATCTAAAAAAGAAGTCCCCTTGGGCCCATACCATCCAAAGAGGGAAAGCTGCCAGCATCTTTGGTACCATTACCGTTGCCAAAGATGCTGGCAGCGTTCCCTCTTTGGATGGCTAGGCATGACCATTGTCCGAGAAAGCTGACAGCTCTTCGGTCCCGTGTGACGTCGACTAGCCTCTTGGATTTTCCTTAAATAAATCCGAATGAAAGCGCTCGGTCCCCACGAACCAAGGGTCTCGACGCCGAATGGGACAAAGTCATATTTCAGGCCTCAATCTCTGGAAGCTTTGGCTTTTGCCAGCTTAATTACTAATTTCATGGAGATGGGACGGAACTAGTGTGTCCATACAGGTGGCATCCTACACGGGCTTCTGAAACATCATCCGTGAAACCATTCAAAGGCATGCCAACCGATATTTTTCTTTTAGCTGGCTCAAGTAAAGTGGCTTTACAATTAATAACCACAAGTCCCATCTGCAAATTCCTTTCAAAGTCTGTAGATCACGCATAGAAAATTAAAAAATTATCAATTGGCAATTACAAATTGGCTGGGAGTAGCACAAGACCGATCGTCGTGGAGATACTTGGGAAAGGCCTACGTCCGGAGCGTCATTCGGCGGATAATTACGATGCTGATGCTGATGAGGATGATGACGATAAATTGTGATGATAATGATAAAGATGATGAAAGCCTTACGTAGTAAACAGCCCAAGGCATGCAGAACGATATGATCCCGTTGACCACCATCGCGCCAGTGAGGAGGTAGCGGGTGCCAAAGCGATGCGCAAGAGCGCCCGCCGGTAACTGCAGCGTCATATAGCCCCATGTGAACGAGGATAAGATGGCGTCTTGCTTCTTTTTTGTCCAATCGAATGTTGGGTACTGGATAGGGATATCGATAAAAATGTTACTGACAGAGAGGATGAAGTGAGTAGCGAAGCGTATCAGTTTCAGCTTGGGCAATAGTAGTTTATGCAACTGCTACATAATGAGGGTCCTTAAAACACGAGTGTGTTTTTATGAAACGAGGCGAAGCTGAGTTTCATAATAGGATCACACGAGTATTTTAAGGCCTAATTATGTGGAGTTGCATACATTACTTTATCTACAACACATAATTATAAGTACTCTAAGATGGGTTCAGAAGGCGAAGGCATATCATACCCATACTTGTCACGAATTTGACTGTTTTTTTTTAAATCATAGACAAACATTCCGAGCTGACGTTTCGTAGACTGTTTTTTTATTATTGTAAATTATCACATTATTATTTATACATGTCGGACTAAACTCGACTTATATACGTGAGTGATCCGTTTTATTTCACTATGATTGTAAATTACGATGGTTTTCAAATTTGAAACATCGAATTCGGTATCGAAAAGTCATTACGATATCGAAGGGGTTGGCGGCGAACAGTCGGCGACGTGCTGAAATGCTGGTCATTTTCTACGGTTTCTGAACGCATTATAGAGGACTGTGTGTAGATGAAAATTCTTTCGTATGTCCGACGTCTTTCCGCCGTCTCTCCGTCTGTCCTCTTCTACATTTCATGTCGCATTTCTTCACCGATTCACTTGATTTTAACACAACCAAAGAGACTTTGCCAAAGTAAAGTTAGACAAATAAATAATCCCAGAGGATAAAGTGTTTGTTTTGTGGAAAATTTAAATGGAAACAAACGTAAAAATTATATGATACAAGAACGAAAATATCGCTTCTGACAGTAATAATAAAAGTAAAAGAAACTGGCAAAATGAAGCTGGCAATAAACAGTCCGACAACAGTCATGTAAAAAACAATCTAACATATAAAGTCGAAAAACCAGAACGGGATAAAAGGAACGAGACAGAGCGAGATGGCGCTCTACAGCACCATTTTGACACGTTTCTCCCAAACAACGCATTATTTCTCCGGGTTTTTAAAGCAATTCGATTCTTTGATCTTGGAAATCGCGAAAAACTTGAGAAAATATGATATTGGTTGTGCAAGTTTTATATATTAAGCAAAATAAAATCGCAAGTTGGAATTTCGAGCCAAAAGTGAGTGATCTATTGTCTATGCCAGTGTTGCCGTTCAGGGATAAAGAAAGCCATTCAGTATCCTGCATTGCAGTCTACGGAAGTTTAAAATTTTATCTTTGTAATTTTTTATTGATAAAGTAAAAAATAGGTACGTGTCCAATTTTTTTTTTCCGATAATCTGTCTGACGGACTAATTAGAAATATAACTTTTTTGCCCAGATGACACATAGTCCGGTACTGGAACATGTTAATTAGCCTGTAAACTCACAAAACTTACAAGTGGGCAGTTTTATATAGGCAGTTAGAATTTACTGAATACTACTTGTAAAAAAAAATATAACAGAATTTGACATTGCTTTTGGAATTATCTGGGTATTTATTAGTAACACTTGTAAATCCAAAGAAAAAATATGCAAGTGTTAATTTTCTCTACTAGATTATTGTATTTACCTATTAGAACAAGACCCATCATTTTCTAACACTTTCATCAAGAGCTTACGCCAGCATTGTTTAAACTACGTAAAAAATATGTAAATCTCTTAAAAAAAATTACAAGTCAATGATGGCTGATGAAATGTATTTAAACCTGTTAAAAGTAACCACAGTTTTAACTACTAATATATTTATCAATAGCGTGTTTTTTTATGAGCAGTGGAATTTTCAAAACTTTCTATTTTACACAAAAAAAATCTCATAATTCTCGAATCGGCTTATTAGATTAGATAGTTTTATTATAGTAATTTATAGACAAAAATTCTAATGAATTCATCAATAGCTTCAAATTTTATTAACTTAACAGTTATATCCCTAATTTTAATACACGCGACCTCGCGCGAGCCAGGCGAAAACTCTTTGCCTGTGTTTAATTTGACATGGCCCTAAAGTGCTGAACGTTTTCATGGACTGACTGTAAATAAATCGAAAATAAAAACGAGTAGATTGTTAGACACCGAACGGCAGCGGGATTGCGGGAGCACGGCCTTTTGTTATTACAGGTACGTGATTGGCTGCAAGCGCGCTGCGCCTGGCTCGCGCGAGGTCGCGTGTATTTAAATTAGGGATTTAACTGATAAGTTGATAAAATTTGACGCTATTGATAAATCTGTTAGAAATTAAAACTGTGGTTACTTTTAACAGGTTTAAATACATTTCAGCAGCCATCATTGACTTGTAATTTTTTTTAAGAGATTTATAATTTTTTTAAGTGATTTTAATAATGCCGGCGTAAGCTCTTGATGAAAGTGTTAGAAAATGTTAGGTGTTGTTCTAATATAGTTAAATACAATAATCTAGTAGAGAAAATTTACACTTGCATATTTTTTTCTTTGGATTTACAAGTGTTACTAACAAATACCTAGATAATGTCAAAAGCAATGTCAAATTCTGTTATATATTTTTTTACAAGTAGTACTCAGTAAATTCTAACTGCCTACAAAAAAATGCGCACTTGTATATTTTGTGAGTTGAGTTCACTTCGGGTATCGGATTAACATTCCTATTGCTACAAAGATTCCTAATATTCCACGCGGGCGGAGCCGCGGGCGCTCTCTAGTGTAGGAAATAGTACTTAACGCATTAAATGCGTAACGTTATCAAATTAATAACTGTTAAGTATCAGGTGCTGTTTATTTAAATAAGACACAAGCTTAATTGATAAGATATTTACACCAGACATCTGCCGCGATTTGATTTCAATAACAGAAGTAAGAGTAGAAGATAGTACCTTATTTAAAATTACGAATTACAAGTAAATTTGAAATAAATATAAATAAACAACACGGGACAATTTTACACCAAAAGACCTAGGTCTCAGACTTTAGGTCTCAAACTAGGTAAAGCCTGTACTGGGGTACTTGACAACGGATAAGCATACTTATATAAATAAATACATACTTATAGTCATGTTAATTTAAACACCCAAGACCCGAGAGCAAACATTCGTATTCATCATACAAACATTTGCCCCGACCGGGAATCGAACAAAGGACCTCAAGCTTCATAGTCAGGCTATCTAAAGAACCACTAGTTAAGTGAGAGTGTGAGTCGAATGGTAAATAATGAGGTTTTATCTTACAAACGGAAATAATAAAACAAATCAAGTCATTGTACTTACAGGTTCTTTGAATAAAATCCCATTGAGCAGTCCAACACTTACTTGAGCGTCAACTTTGACAGTATTGTTTTCATTTACATCTGTAACGTTTTCGTCATGGAATTCCTGCACCATAGCAACGAGTGAGACTCCCATACAAGCTCTGATGCTGTATGCTACAGTAAAGCTGAAGAATAGTATGATGGTCTGTTGGTGTCTATAGCCCCATCCTAAAACAGGAACAGAAAACTCTAAAAAACCAAATCCCATTCCGCTAGTTTCTGTGCAAGTTTCATGTTCTGCTGTCGGTTTTAACATCCCCGTTGCATATTGATTCCCAAAATTATGCAATAATTTCGACTTTTTTATAGCTCCTAATACCAAAACAAGTGTTATGGTAAAATCTTGCTCCATCATATTTAACCGACTTCAAAAAAAGGAGGAGATTCGACGTTCCACTGTATGCATTTTTTTTTATGTATGCACATCGATTACTCCGTCAATTGTAGACCGATTTTAAATTATTTTTTTTGAAAAGGTATACTCCTGAGGTGGTCCCACTGTCACCAAGTCATGATCTGATGATGTGATCTCAGGGAAATCGAGGGCAACCCTCAAATTTTACAGGCACGTACTATGTGTTTCATATATTTTCTAAGGCTATTCAAGTATTTGCGTCCGGTAGTCATCATCTTATGTTGATGAGCTAATGATGGAAGGTACAACTCATTAACGGTTAGGAGCTGGAGGATAATTCTGAAAATGTTAAATCAACGTAAAATTGTGAAATAAAAATATTTTAACAAAAAAGTAAAACCGCCTTCAAAAAAAAACCTTAGAAAAAAAACTTAAAATAATCCCCTGAAATAATGATAAATAAATAAAATAAAATAAAATTCCTTTTGTTTCGGACAACAGAAACTAAAGCCTAAAGTTTTATGGCCTAGCACTAAGCAGCAGAAATATGAAGTCGGTGCGGTGCGAGCGGAATATTCTTTGAATGAAGCACCGACTTCATATTTCTGCTGCTTAGTGCTAGGCCATAAAACTTTAGGCTTTAGTTTCTGTTGTCCGAAATAAACACATTTTATTTTATTTATTTATCATTATTTCAGAGGATTATTTTACGTTTTTTTTTTCTGAGGTTTTTTTTTTACAGTAATGTAGATACCAATTTTTTTCGTTGCTTCTTCCAATGTCATCTTAGCTACATCCTGTCCTTCATGGTCACTTTTTTCTAGCTGAGCCATTATAACATTGTTTTCTTCACTAACCCCACGTTAAGTCGAGAGGTGTAATTACTCACTAAGAGACAATGTTCACCAGTCTAGAGAAAACCATTTAATATACACACTTTCTTATCAATGACAAATACTATGACTATGACGTCCCAGTAGTCACTGTCTTACGCCGTCTTATTTTCACAGCAAATAATTCCACTGAGTTCAATGATTAGGATAATTTATGACATTTAGGCTATTTTTTAACTATTATTGAAGAGGTTCCTCTGCAAGGCTTTCTCTGCGCTAGTGTTGATTTGTTTATCGTCAGTTTTAGTCCACTCTTATATTTTATTTTTCATTTTTATTGAAAGAGAGAGGCAAACGAGCAAGCACATCTAATGGTAAGCGATCACTGCCACCCATGAGAACTAGAGAGAGAGAACCCCAAGAGAGGCACTAGTCCGTTGCCGGCCTTTAAGGAGGATAAGGGACAGAGGAAAGGGGGGGGGAGGAATCCATGAAAAGTCAAAATAGGAAGACAATTAATAATTTGTTATATACGGAAATTTAAATTTTTTATTAGTTTAAATACACTGCAATCAGTTGGAAGTGCTAAAAATTGAAATAGCAAATACTTACATAAGATCTTACGACAGCTAGAATATTCTAAGAAACGGTATCATATTTTGTTTCTAATAAACTAAGGGCTGGCAGTTTTCTCTCTCAAAGAATCAGCATCGCTATTCAGCGAGGCAACGCTGCCAGCCTTTTGGGCACTATGCCACGGGGGCCTTATTTAGATTTAATTTAGTTTCAAGTTGTAGTTTATTTAGTTTAAGCTTAGATTTAATGTCATTGTAAATTGCTTTTATTATGTAAATAAAGTATTTTACATTACACATAAACTATATGTAGCTTATCTCGACCTCTCTGAGCAGCTTCTAGACAAACTCGAGCGACTCCAGAATGTGTGCATACGCTTCATATTCGGCCTCCGGAAATATGACCACGTGTCCTGTTTCCGCGCTCAGCTGAAGTGGCTGCCCATTCGCCTTCGCCGTAATGTGCACATCCTGTCGTTGCTTTTTAATGTCCTTTTTAAACCACAGTCCCCTTACTACCTCTCGGAAAGATTTAGCTACTTGGCCACTGGTTCCGGGAACCGTTTACGGTCGAGTAACAATCTCTCTCTTTCTCTTTTCCTGTCACCCATTCCAAATCCTACTCCAAATCCTTCTCCGTGCAGGCTGTTAAACTGTGGAATCGGTTACCTTGTGACATCAGGCAGTCGCAAACTGTTGCCACCCTGCAGCAACGCTTGAGGAAGTACTGGCTTGACGGTTCCTCTTAATTAGATATTGTGTGTTCTCTAGTTCGTGTATATATGTATTTTATGTAGTGTATACTTCTTGATATGTATTTATTTATCGTTATGTTATTGGTATGTACTAGAGTGTATCTGTATTTCTATGTATGTGTATTTTAAATGCTTTAGTTAGGCAATTAGGTTAATTTCAGGTTCCGGATCCTCTTACTTTTATTTGTATGTCTACTCTTTTTTCTGATGTCCTGTCAATCGCCCGAAGGTTAACTGGTAGAGATCCCTTTAAGGGATAAGTTCGCCTTTGTACATTTGCTTTTGTTCTGTTATCTGTATTTTTTTGTTTTATGTGCAATAAAGAGATATACATACATACATACATACATACACTAATATCTTATATCAGATATTAACATTTATATACACTTTGTAGCTACCATAATACTGTCACAAGGTTTAGATTCGATAAAAAACAATCCGGTCCATTTTAATTGAAATTGCGCAAGCTTTTGTAACAATTTTACACTATTTTGTTTTTACAAGTCGAAAAATCATCAAAAGACATGACATGTATAGACTAAAAACTAAAATAAGTTTCCATTTTTGTTCTTTAGTAAATAATACAAAGAAATGAACACACGAACTAGCAAAACAACAAATGAAAACAGTACAGATTAACATGTTCTTCATAACGATCGATTTTAGGGTTCCGTACCTCAAAAGGAAAAAAACGGAACCCTTATAGGATCACTTTGTTGTCCGTCTGTCTGTCTGTCTGCTGTCTGTCAAGACCCTTTTTCTCTGGAACGCGTGGAGATAGCATGCTGAAATTAATAACCCTCAAGCTCAAGCCTGCGGTCCCTTGAAGCTGTGAAAAAATTAACCTTCTAAGTCAACGCAATCTAAAGATACAGTAATTAAAAAGGCTATTTCCATACAAATTGCCGATTTCCAAAAACCTTAAGGGTACTTCCAGATGTCCTAGAAACTTGAAATTTGGTATGAAGGTGCTCTTATTGCACAACCACTCCGAAAAGTCTCATAATCTTTAATTTTTATGTCTGTCTGTAGATTTCGAAGACCTATATAAGTTGACCCCACACTGCGTAAATTTTGTTTAAGAGCAGGGCTCACTGGACTTCTTAAAATACCGGGGAAAAGCTTCAAAACCTTTCTACGGAACCCTCGCGCGCGAATCCGACTCGCACTTGGTCGTTTTATTTAACATTAAGGGTTCCCCACCTCAAAAGAAAAAACGGAACCCTTATAGGATCAGTTTGTTGTCCGTTTGTCTGTCTGTTTGTGAAGAAAAAGAATCCAGCGGACACGAAAAAGACTTTGCGCCAGAGATGTTCATTTGTCTGAAAATAAAGAAGGATTTAAGATTATATAAATTTATGTAGGAATTCAACTTTCCGCACGATATGTAGCCACAAAAAGTACCACTTTTCAAGCAACTGTATTAAAAAAAAACTTACCACATCTGTCAGAATGCAGCCAGCTACGATGGGTGCTAAGGAACCGATGCCGTTTGCAACAAAGTTGCTGATACTCATGAGAGTACCAGCAAAGTTGGGAGCGAGATCGATGTGGTTAATCTGCAAATTGATTAAGGTTTTGTCAAAAATGACACTTTATATACCTACTAGGTACTTTTGCTGATTGTGCTTGAATTGTCAAGTTATTAACATAACTGTGTAAACATTGACATATATACTCACAGAACTAATAGAAAGAGGATATAGAAATGCGGACCGGGAGACGAGCTGTCGGTAGGCCTCCAACAAGATGGGGAAGATAAAGTTAAAGATTGCGGGTAAAGATTGCGGGAAGCGGTGGACGCGGGAAGCACAAGACCGGTCTGAGTGGAGAGCCGCGGGGGAGGCCGCCGTCCAGCAGTGGACGTCTTTTGGCTGACATGATATGATGATAGAAATGCTATCGTTCGTATTCCCTCACAACGAATGTCGCCACTTTTCGTCCTTCACTTTCAATGCACTAGGCAATCACGCAAGCAAATATTAGTGTTATTACGAATGCTGCAAAACACCGTTTTAGAACATTGTGTCAAGAGTAATGCTGGGTCAAAATTTGCGCACTTGTGCATTTCACATCACAAGTGCGGTGACAAGTTCATGCGAGCACTTCTATCCTGTTTTCAGCCACTGGAAGTTGGTGAAATTTAACTTAAAATAAATAAATAAATAAATATCATGGGACAATTTGACACCAATTGACCTAGTCCCAAACTAGGCTATGCCTGTACTTGCAAGATATGACAAACTTAAATACAAGCAAATACACACAATGTTGCAAGTTAATGCCGGTGAAATTACGGGCACAAGAGGCATCTGAGCTCTCTGGGCTGGCAACGCATTTGAAAACCTCTCAGGGTTACCGGTGTCTATGGGCAGTGGTGATCGCTTACCATTATTAGACCCACTTGCTTGTTTGCCTTCCTTGTCGTGTAAAAAAAGACAAAAAGCTTGTAAAAAGTTACAGAAATTAATAAAGAACACTGCACTCGATAGCATCAAAGTAAAACATCTGCTAAGTCTATTCGCATACAATGCAACTCGTACGTCCCATTTTGCACACACCACGACATTTGACTCTGCTGTGTTTGGTACTACAGCTGGCTTTGGGCCAAGCCCATTGGGGACTACTAATGGCAGCAAAATAGATCATTAATCAAAGTGAGTTCTTAGTAGCGGGTCAGTTGGAACAGACTCTATCATTTTTAACATGAAACTAACATGAGACTTAAACATAGTGAAACATGGATCACTCACTTATAATAAGCAGTGATCGGGGTGAATGACCTCAATCATTATGGATATGCCGCGGGATTCCGGGCTTTCGTGTGGTTCGATAAAGGACAGTTTTTTTGTCATATTATTAGATTACATATTGATTATACATTTTAATAAAATCATTTATTTCAAATATTTAGCATATTATTTTTTATTACTTTTGGTCTCTATAAAATTAAAATAACAAACCATTATTTTTTCAATGTTCCCTAATGTTAACCTATTTCGTTTAACATCTAAAACCCACTTATAAGCCGAAAACGATATTTCTACTTCAACTGATGTTAGCGGGGCGAATTTATATAAAGAAATTTCATCGGATGCGGATTCGTGTGATATTTGTTCGGCGTATGTTCTGATATCATCTAAATTAGGATTTCATTAATAATGAATATGCCCGGGATCCCGGGATTTGTATTGATGTTGGAGGATAATTATTCTATTTTATTTTACATGAACGCTGGTACTTCTGAATAGATAGTCAAGACTCCCCAGGTGCGCCCCGTGTGGACAACCACTAAGGCATGGATGCCCCAGCAGCGCATCATCTTCTTTCATGGGACTGGGAAATTCTTCTGAAAAGGGAAGAAGAAATATGTCCTATGTGAACTCAAGAAGTAGTAGTCCAGCGTTGCGATTGGACGACGGTGGCAACTGAAAACAGACTTGGTCTAGCGAGAACGCACTCTAGGGTCGGCCTTGATTGGCCGACCGAGAGATAACTTTGATAGCAGTCAGAATAACAGTTTTAAATGATACGCGGTTAATTGCATTAGACATAACCGGAAGTCATCAAACCTATAAGGTAATCGCAGTCAGTATCCCGTTTTCATTATGTCTAGCTGTCAGAATATAGAGCCAAATGCTTATATCTGCTGATATATTGAATTAAGTAATATTTATGTGTAATGTGTTATTAACAATTATTAACGATTAATTATGTGTAATCTGTAATCTGGTGATGTACTGAAGCAGTGAGTGCTATTAAAAGAATATATCCGTGAGGTTTCTAGCTGGTTCATTCCACGGGATGGTCGTATTGAATCAGCTCAGTTTTACAATGTTGTTGACCAATAAATAAATGAAGTGCACCACCCAACTGGAGTTACAATGGATGAAGGAGGATTCGTATTAGTAGTAAGACTGAGTTGCCAACAACTGGGGCAGAGGCAGTATCGAGCACTTACAAAGGCGAACAAAAAGCAATAACAAAAGTATTGTTTTTCAAACCTTGTGTTTATTTCTGCTTTGTCTCAACGCCTCTTCAATATACCGTCGTTCCTTCAGCGATATCGACCGATGCTGAGCTGGTGAGTCAGCGCAAAGGCACCAGACCATGCCTCCGACCAACCCTGAGAGGATCCCGTAGAATCGGAATATGCCTGGCCAGCCGAGCGGCGAGGCTGCTATGAACCCTGTCAAGGGCATGCCCAGGACTGTGCCAAGAGCTTGGCCTGGAAATAATGGCATAGCTTTAGGTTTCCCTACCTCAAGAGGAAAGAATAAACCCTCATGGGATCACTTCGCTGGAACAATCCCAGAACTCTTTTTTGGTCTGCCGTAGACCTAATTAAATCGAGAAACTATATGATAAACTTGCTTATACCCCGCGGTTTTGTTCCCGTGAAATATTTCAAAATGAACTAGTTCCTTATCCCGTTGGAATTTCGGAAAACCCCTTCTTGGTGCACCTCCAGGATACTCAAGACATATGTTTGCCAAATTTCAAGTCTCTAGGTCCAGTGGTTTAGGCTGTGCGTTGTCTGTCAGTCAGTCAGTCAGTCAGTCACGGTACTATTTTATAGGTATAGATAATTCAATATTTCGTTCTAAAAACTTTGGCACTACTTGAATAAGAAGTGCATGTTTTAGACAAATCAATACTTTAATCACTAATCATTATTTATTTACACAACAAAATCAAAGCAATGAAGACTTCAAACTAAATTTAATCCAAATAAGGCCCCCATGGGGCATGGTGCCCAAAAGGCTGGCAGCGTGGCCTCGCTGAATAGTGATGCTGATTCTTTAAGAGAGAAAACTGCCAGCCCTTTGGTCACAAGTTGCGTCGACCAAGCGCTTTTGCAAATCTGAAATAAGCTTGTAAGCGCCGGGACCCCATGAACCCAAGGTTTCAAATCGTTCTTCATTCATCAAAAAAACATACACAGGCGACTTCATTATCCTCTCTGTTCAGATTGCCACCGCATGTCTGTACGTTAGTGATAACTTACCTCCGTAAGCAAAAGCAGTCAACCTCCCCCTTTCTTCTAGAGGGGTCCATTTTCCAAAGGCGGTGTGCGTGCTCGGAATTATGCAGGACTGACTGAGGCCTTGGATAATCCTGATGATGACTGTGAGTACCCAGCCGCCCTTAAACATGAAACAACAAAGTTTTATTTTCGTTTTACAGCCATTAAATGTAAGTAATGAGAAAGACTGACTGACAGACAACGCACAGCCTAAACCACTGGACCTAGAGACTAAAAATTTGGCAAGCATGTACCTTGAGTATCCTAGAGATGCACTAAGAAGGAATTTTTCGAAATTTCCACGGGATGAGGAACTAGCCTATTTTGAAGTATTTCAAGGGGGCAAAGCCGCGGGGTTTAAGCTAATTTGTTTATATATCTTTGTTTATCCGTTGCCTAGTTTGGGACTACGTCAATTGGTGTCAATTATAATTCAAAGTCTGACTGACTGAGATATCAACGCACAGCCCAAACCACTGAAGATAGATACTTGAAATTTGGCTCACATTTGCGTAGCATAGATGTGTACCAAGAAGGAATTTTTCAAAGCTTGATTATAATTAATATCATTAATTTTCGCAATATCTTGAATCATTTATTGAATCAGGCGTTACTTTGCGGAGATCCATATTTATGAACTAAAAACAATTACTTTGCTCACCCGCGACCAAAACTGATTCCTTTGAATCATTGATTGAATCAGGTGTTACTTTCCCTTGAATCGTCGACAAACGTATCATAACTGCTTTTAACATGAAACTACCGTGATACTCAATCATAGTGAAATAAAAACGGACCACTCACGTACATAAGTCGAGTTTAGCCCGACATGTTTCGGACTAATTCGTAGTCCTTCCTCTGAGAGCGCACGACCCAGCGGCGGCGAGACGCACACTGCGTGCCGCGGCTCTGCTCGCGCGACTACGAGACGCAGCTGACAGCGGCACACAACTACCCTCGTTTTCATCGTCATTTTTATTATTGTCAAATGCAGGGTGCACACTACACTGACCGCATCACTCTGTAAAGGCTCGTTCGCATTCACCGTTGAAGCAGTATTTAGCACAGTCTTCCAACTTCGGGACACCGACCATCCCGATTAAAATTGGGATGACGACTAATTTCAATGGCTTCACGTACTTTCCGCGGAATAAAAAACTGTTCTCTCGCCAGTACCGACACCTTATCAAACCGAATGTAATGCGTCGAATCCGAGTCCATCGAGTGTTCGGCCACAGCAGAACCCTTATTGTCCTGTTTTTCATACTGCGTATGTGCTCCGATAACCTTGTGGATATATTCCGCCCAGTTTCCCCGATATAGTTTTTACCACAGGAGCAGGGAATCATATATACCCCGGGGACGTTTAGGGGCTCCTTATCTTTTGGTGAACGCACCAGCTGTCTAAGCTGCATATGGGGACGGAAAATCGACTTAATGCTATATCTTTGGCGTAACAAGTGCCCGATTTTATCCGTTACCCCGTTTATAAACGGCAAGTATACTGGCACTCTCTCGACTACGGCTGGCCGCTGACAAGTCGATGCATTCACGACACGGTTACAATGCCTCCAGTTATATTCATTGCTTTCCAAGACATCCTTTATGTGACTCAATTCACGATTTAGGTATTGTGCATCACAAATGCAGAGGGCTCGATCTATTAATGCTCTAGGCACAGAAGACAAATAAATGACTAGGATGGTGGTGTGAATCTGCTCTAAGGTATCGGTCAGTATGAGTCGGCTTGCGGTGCACCGAAACATGTCGGGCTAAACTCGACTGATATACGTGAGTGATCCGTTTTTATTTCACTAGTATCATACTTTAGTAGTTCAAGCAACTGCCACATAATGAGGGTCCTTAAAGCACGAGTGTGTTTTTATGAAACGAGGCGAAGCTGAGTTTCATAATAGGATCAAACGAGTGTTTTAAGGCCTAATTATGTGGAGTTGCATACATTACTTTATCTATACACATATTATAAGTACTCTAAGATGTGTTCAGAAGCCGAAGGCATATATCATACCCATATCTGTCACGAAATTGACTGTTTTTTTTTAATCATAGACAAACATACCGAGCTGACGTTTCGTAAACTGTTTTTTTTTTATGTAAAAAAACATATATCACGTTATTATTTATACATGTCGGACTGAACTCGATTTATATACGTGAGTGATCCGTTTTATTTCACTATGATTGTAAATTACGTTGGTTTTCAAATTTGAAACATTGAATTCGATATCGAAAATTCATTACGATATCGAATTCGATGTCGTAATGACTATTACTTTACTGCTGGTGGTGGTGGTGGTGCTGGGGCCGGCGCTGGCGGCGAGCAGTCGTCGTCGTGCTGCAATGCTGGTCATTTTCTACGGTTTCTGAACGCATTATAGAGGACTTATGATATGTGTGTAGATAAAACTGTTTTATTTCATAGCATTGTCATTTCATCAAAAGCTATTTTTAACCGACTTCAAAAAAGGAGGAGGTTCTACGTTCCACTGTATGAATATATATATTTATATATGTTCATCGATTACTCCGTCAATTGTAGACCAATTTTTGAAAATTCTTTTTTTTTCGAAATGGTATACTCCTGAGGTGGTCCCATTGTCACCAAGTCATGATCTGATGATGGGATCCTAGGGAAATCGAGGGCAACCCTCAAATTTTATAGGCACATACTATGTGTTTCATATGTTTTCTAAGGTTATTTAAGTATTTGCGTCTGGTAGTAATCATTTCATGATAATGAGCTGATGATGGAAGGTACAACTCCTTAACGGTTAGGATTTGGAGGATAATTCTGAAAATGTTAAATCATTATTCGAAAGGGTATACTCCTGAGGTAGTCCCACTGTCACCAAATCATGATCTGATGATGGGATCTCAGGGAAATCGAGGGCAACCCTTAAATTTTATAGGCACGTATCATGTGTTTTATATATATTTTTAAGGGTATTCAAGTATTTGCGTCCGGTAGTCATCTCATGTTGATGAGCTGATGATGGAAGGTACAACTCCTTAACAGTTAGGAGTTGGAGGATAGTTCTGAAAATGTTAAATCAACGTAAAATTGTGAAATAAAAATCTTTTAACAAAAAAGTAAAACCGCTTTCAAAAAAAAAACCTTCGAAAAAAAACGTAGAATAACCCTCTAAAATAATGATAAATAAATAAAATAAAATGCGTTTGTTTTATGGCCTAGCACTAAGCAGCAGAAATATGAATTCGGTGCTTCATTCAAAGAATATTCCGCTCGCACCGCACCGACTTCATATTTCTGCTGCTTAGTGCTAGGCCATAAAACTTTAGGCTTTAGTTTCCGTTGTCCGAAATAAACGCATTTTATTTTATTTTATTTATTTATCATTATGTTAGAGGACTATTATACCTTTTTTTTTATAAGGTTTTTTTTTCTGGTAACGGTTTCATTTCATTGCATTTTCATTTAATCGAAAGCTATTTTCTGCTAAAATCAGGATAATTTTATTGTTTGTTGTATAGGTTAAGTAAGGTAATTTTTTAAATCAAATATTTAAGAAAATAAGTCAGAAAATAACTTTCAATTAATTGAAAATGCTATGGTATGAAACATCTATGAAACGTGTGTTGGAAATTTGATTACAAACCCATTGTTTTATGTGAGACAAAAAGTACAAATACTTACATAGCATGCAGCCCACGGCAAACTAAAAGATGCGATGCAGTTGATCATGAATGATCTCAGTAGGAGTATCTTTTTGTATTTTTTCTCCCAATTTTTTATTTTTACGGTTTTCCCGTGAATATCAATTATATTTTTTTATAAACTCACTGAAACATGAATACACAGAAAAAAACCAGAAAAATGCCAACCCCGGGAATCGAACCCGGATCCTCGACACTCCGGGTCGTGTGCCTTTCCCCTACACCACGGCTGGACATCCATGCTGAGTTTATAAAAAAATATAATTGATCATGAATGACCCAATAAGTAGGTACCGCGTCCCAAACCTATGATCCAAATGACCCGCTGGGATTTGCAGGGCCATGTAGCCCCAAAAAAAAGAGGCTAGCACTGAATCCTGGATGCTTTTGCTCCACTGGAATTTCGGGTACTGAAATGATAAAAGAAGAATGAAAGAAAGCAGTTATTCGTGACACTGATACAAGGTTAGGTAACAAGGAGAAAAGACACAGGATAAGGATCGTCACGAACTGGTCCCAACTCAGCATGATGCTGGCCCTCAGTTGGACCACCAGGTCCAGTGCATCATATAAAATGTGAGGCCGACACTGTATTACAATAATTTACAAATATACATTACAAAGAATGTAAAACAAATATACAGAGAGAAGATTGGAAAAAAAACTTAACAACAAAATTTTGAAAATAAAAGACTGGTTTGGCTCCGATTAAGACGTCTCACCAATGACAGTAAAACCAATGAGAACTTTTTTTGTCAGTTTGTTTTTTGGACATAAAAAAGAAATATTAAAAAATTTGCTCGCAAGACCTACAGCTCACGGAGCTACTATCAATATTGCTTACAGGTGGCCTAAGCAGCAGTGCATTCAGGAACTTTCGGTGGGATTAGCATCACTTGTGTTTGCTGGTGGATGGTCCTCAGTTCTGTCCATCATGGCCACTAGGGACACTCCCATACAAGCTCCCATGCTGTAGGCTACTGTGATGCAGCAGAAGAAAATGACGCATTGCTGGTGTCTGTAGCCCCAGCCTGGAAGTGACAAAGTTGATTTCACAACCTGTTGTGTTTGAGTAGGTAAGTGAAAAAAAAAAAACTTAGTGCATTCAAAAGAAAACCATCACAAATAAGTAGGCTTTACAGGTTTACGAGTTTATGCTTGTCTACGTCAGAAACCGAATAGTTTGCTTAGGAGTAGGGCTCTGCTATCACTGGACAACTTAAAACATTCAGAAAATATATTCGAGAGTCGATTCCCGTGATAGACGAAATATATACCATGTATAAATATACATGGTATATATTGTATGTAAATACATACAAGAGAGGGGATATACGTTATGCGTGTAGCAGCGACCCTAGCATCACATGGACGACGTCATCACTGTTCCACATCGCGCTAACGAAGTTTCTCAAGTCGTAGTAAAATAAACGGATCACTTACGTATGTCAGTCGAGTATAGCTCGACATGTTTCAACCGTGATAGTGGATGGTCAATGCCCCCAAGTTGGAAAACTGTGTTGAATACTGCGTCAACAGCTAGTATGAACGAGCCTTTACGAAGTGATGTGATTAGTGTAGTGTGCTACCCCACTTTTGACAATAATAAAAATTACGATGAAAACGAGGGTAGTTGTTAGCCGCCGTCAGCTGCGCCTAGCAGCCCCGCGAGCAGAGCTGCGGCGCGCAGTTTACGTCTTGCCACCGGCGTGGCGTGTGCTCCCAGAGGAAGGACTACGGATTAGTCCGAAACATGTCGAGTTATACTCTACTGACATACGTGAGTCCGTTCCGTTTATTTCAATATGATTAAGTCTCACGGTAGTTTTATGTTAAAAGTTTCTCAAGTCGGTTGCATTTGGTTGCACTTCGGTCCCCAGGCATAATATCTGCCTGGAGAGAGATCTCTCTATTGGAGTACTCCCCAAGTGGATATCAGTTTAGTTCGACATGTTTCGAACTAATTCGTGCCTTTATAGAGTGACGTGACCAGTGTAATGTGCCACCCTGTATTAGAAAATAATAAAAATGTAGACAAAAATGAAGGTTAGTCAGAAACATGTCAAGCTAACCACGACTGTATACGTGAGTTATCCGTTTATTTCGTTCTTTCATTATTAGGAGTATGTCATATTTCAACATACAATGACAATTCAAAGAAAAATCCGCTAAGCAGCTGGACTTGAACCAGCAACCTCATTCATTCATACTGCATTGATTCAGAAAATTGTTCCATCTCTTGCCACTAACGCGTAACTGTAGAAGTTCCGTAGTGGGTGACCTGCTTGATTAAGCTACTCATAGATGGCGCTGAGGAGAGATCTTCTAAATAAAAACATAACACAAGGCATTGAAAAATTCGTTAGGTACACCAACGTTAAGTATAGCTTAATCGGTGGAGCGTGGTACGGATTACCGAGGTTGCTGGTTCAAGTCCAGCTGCTTAACGGATTTTTCTTTGCATTGTCATTGTATGTTGAATTTCATACTATGAATGTTTCATAAAAATAAAAACAAAAATAAACAATAAACCGATAATTTTCATTTATTTTATGTCATATTTCAATTAAAAAAAACAGTTAATTTTAAATGTCAGGGTATTAAAATAAACCTATTAATTTAAAATATTTAGGTTAGTCTCACCAACAGCTTCACTGCATTTGCCATCAACGACGATTTCTTCAATTTCTTCTTCATTCGTCTTCGTGTTGACTTAAACTGTCATTTTGTCACTTTTTCACAAACTCTTACATATGTACGAAACACTCAAATATTACGAGAGTCGGCTGGCTCTCTACAAACTAACGAATTTTCAGCGGCCCAGTTAAGACATAAAATGCAAATCTATTTATTCGTATTAACACACCTAGTCTAGTGTCTAGTTAGTCACTAAAAATAACGATATTTTAAATTATTTTGTTTTCGACATTTTTCTATTCGAAGCGAATATTTTTATTTCTTAGGAACCTGCAGCGTCCAGTCCATCAAACAATGTACCGAAAAGTACAATGCTCTTTTTTTACTACCACTTTCACTTTTTTTTTACTATCATTCCCTCCTGTTCTTCTGTGTGGAGCACCTCTCAAAATAGTGACTCGCTTTAAATACCTTGGACACTGGGTAACCGAAAATCTCCGGGATGATGCGGATATTGAGAGGGAGCGCAGGGCTTTGGCCGTTCGTTGTAATATGCTGTCTCGCAGGTTTGCACGTTGTAATGAAAGGGTCGAAGTGACGTTATTTAATGCATTCTGTCAGACCTTTTATACGTGCAGCCTGTGGACAAATTACACAAAGAAGGCATTCAATGCCCTGCGTATCCAATACAATAATGGTTTCAGGATGCTGTTGGGGCTGCCACGCTTTTGTAGTGCATCAGGTATGTTTGCAGATGCGCGGACTGGCTGTTTCAGGTCCATAATTAGAAACAGAACTGCCTCTCTGATGCCTCGTGTGCGTGGAAGCACCATCAGCCTCGTGGAAACGGTGCTGGAGTCGCCTGCTTGCGCTTTCTGGAAACACTGGGATTCCGTGCATATGGGATCCAGAGGCTTAGTTTATAATATTATGTAAACCTAGATTTAGATCAAAGTAACGTAGGATAAGGTAATTGTAAACTAACACTTTATGGACATGGTCTGAATTAAATGTTTTGAATTTGAATTTGAGGCCATACAATTTCACCAGAATAAAGAAGTGCTGATCATTTTTCCTTGACCGGGAGACGTCATTAGGTATTATTTTATTGTCCCAAAATATAATGAAATCCTGATTTTTTTTTATAATTTTTCCTACGGTTTTATGACAGGATCCTGTAAATATTCAATATGAAATAAAACGGCCGTCTTATTTATTTTAAAAAGGACAGCTTAAAGTAATATTAACACAACACGAATACACACGATAAGACTATAAAAATAAATAATTTCTGGTCGTTTCATAATAATGCTAGAGTTTTATTTAACTAACATCAAATAAACCGGTCAAGAGCGAGCCGCACTCGCGCACCGAGGGTTCCGAGCCGCCATCAATACTAAGCAGATAGCGCCATTTCTTGACTTATTTTGGAACGTGTTACATAAGACGACCGGATGGCCTAGTGGTTAGCGACCCTGACTATGAAGCTTCGGGTTATGAAGGTTCGAATCCCGGTCGGGGCAGATGTTTGTATGATGAATACGAATGTTTGTTCTCGTGTCTTGGATGTTTAATATGTATATACGTATGTATTTATCTATATAAGTACGTTTATCCGTTGTCTAGTACCCATAGTACAGGCTTTGCCTAGTTTGGGACTAGGTCAATTGGTGTCAATTTGTCCCATGATATCTATTTGATATTTATTTATAAATTTTATGTAATGACCTTCCGAAATAGAAGTTTATCTACACACATATCATAAGTCCTCTATAATGCGTTCAGAAACCGTAGAAAATGACCAGCATTGCAGCACGACGACTGCTCGCCGACAGCGCGCGCCCCAGCACCACCACCACCACCTCCAGTAAAGTAATAGTCATTACGATATCGAATTCAATGTCGTAATGACTTTTCGATATCGAATTCGATGGTTCAAATTTGAAATAAACTGCTATTATGCAATTGCTAGATAATGAGGGTCCTTAAAACACGAGTGTGTTTTTATGAAACGAGACGAAGCTGAGTTTCATAATAGGATCACACGAGTGTTTCAAGGCCTAATTATGTGGAGTTGCATACATTACTTTATCTACACACATATTATAATTACTCTAAGATGGGTTCAGAGGCCGAAGGCATATCATACCCATACCTGTCACGAATTTGACAGTTTTTTTAATCATAGACAAACATACCGAGCTTACGTTTCGTAGTGTTTTTTTTTATTGTAAATTATCACATTATTATTTATACATGTCGGACTGAACTCGACTTATATACGTGAGAGATCCTTTTTATTTCACTATGATTGTGAAATACGTTGGTTTTCAAATTTGAAACTCTTAACGACATCGAATTTGTTACTGCTGGTGGTGGCTGGCGGCGAGCAGTCGTCGTCGTGCTGCAATGCTGGTCATTTTCTACGGTTTCTGAACGCATTATAGAGGACTTATGATATGTGTGGAGATAAATAATATTTCATGTTTTTCTACGTGAGAAGTTTTAATTAAAATTCCGCGTTGGTTGCATCCAATTTTCGCGAAACACGTGTCGCTTATCCCTAATAGTCATCGCGCACGCAGTTCGTGATCTACGATTGTTCAGCTGTGTGATTTTTATTTCCTTAGGTATCAGAGTGAAATAAAGGAATTGCTCACGAATAATGAAAGTATCACCATACAATACAATTATTATAATTATTTGTTCCATTTAATATCTCGATATAGTACAATAAGATTATAACAGAAGAATCTTTTCTAATAATATATTATTGGTAGAACCTACACTCTTGTGGATTTTTTGGAATTCTGGCCTGATCAATTGATAAAGGTATTAAAACTGTAATGTGTTTCATTTTGTTCTACTGTTCCATTTACTCCCCAAACTATCCTAATTTCATTAGACATAATGAAAACGGGATATTGACCGCAATTACCTTATAGGTTTGATGAGCTACCGATATTTCGATGCAGTTACATGCATCATGATCACGGCAAACTAAAATAATACTATGTCTAATGCAATTAACCGCGAATCATTTAAAACTGCTATCCTCATGACGTTATCGTCACAAGAGTCCAAAGTCTACTTATAACACCCTTATTCAGCTTCACAAAATCGTCTATCCCCTTTCTTCAGCATCGGGTCTTCAACTTCTTCATCCGTCTTTTCGTCTTCAGGCTCGTTCCAGTCAGCAAGTTCCGCAGTGCCAAAAATCACGTAGAACATGTTTGTGAAGAAAAATAATCCAGCAGACACGAAGAAGACTTTGCGCCAGAGATCTTCACTTGTCTGAGAACAAACAAGGATTTAAGATGGCGCGTCCGTAGACACTGGATTAATGTGCGGAATAAAATTTAAAATAAGTAATGGATTAAATTGGTTTTGCTCCTCCGCGAAGTAGTGCAGTATAATCATGCAAAATAGCCTCGTCTGCGCTGAGTATTTATTTTAATGCAATTATTTTTCCCGCCCTCCTTCCGCCAGTTGAAAATAAAATAATCAACGCAAACGCTACTAAGCCCACAACCAAAACTACCACCACCAGTAAAACAGTACCGGACACGTGTTTGCCTCTCTCCGAGGCATCCTCAGCGGACGTCGTCGATGTTGACACCCCGACCGTCAGTCGAAGAATGAGCTTGTTCAGGACGGCTGGCCGTATTTATACCCTCACTACCCCCATTATTATTACTAAATGACATCCGCAACAACGGTAATGACGCAACATTCAACTGTTCATTGACAATTAAACCCCTCCTGTTGTACCTAATTATCTCCATCTGCTCCAAAAACCCAAACGCAATTTTTTTTTGCAAACATGCAGAATATCGTAATAATGTGACTAGGATAACTCATGATTAAATTCTAATAAACGTTTGGCAAAATTGGATCTTTCTGGATGTTTATGCCTAAATGACGAGACATGCTCCTTGTATCGTGTTTCAAAATTAACAAACGAACAAATAGCAAACCAATTTAATCCATTACTTGTAACATGGAGCTCCACAAAGTTACGTCTAAATCAATACAACATTTTAAAATAAATACATATAAAACAAAATATGAAGCACTAGTGCTTAAAATCCAACACTTTCCGCACGATGTAGCCACAAAAAGTATCACTTTTTGAGCAACTTTAACAAAAAATACTTACCACATCTGTCAGAATGCAGCCAGCTACGATGGGTGCTAAGGAACCGATGCCGTTTGCAACAAAGTTGCTGATACTCATGAGAGTACCAGCAAAGTTGGGAGCGAGATCGATGTGGTTGATCTGCAAATTGATTAAGGTTTTGTCAAAAATGACACTTTATATCCAACTTTTGCTGACTGCTGTCAACCAATTTACATAACTGTGGAAATATTGACACTCATACTTACAGAACGAAATATTTAAAAAAGGTGAAAATTCCCGACATTGTCATTCAAAGTTCAATATTTCAAAAACGAGTGAACCGGTTTTAATGAAACTTAGCTAAGAACTATCTCGACTAAACTAGCTTTCGATTAAAAGAAACGTCTACGTTTGGGAGCTATGTGCCACAGACAGATACACCGACACACAGACACGCAGAACCAATGTCGCCACTTTTTCCCCTCCACTTGCTATTAATACACTCACGAAAAAGCACTACGCAATCACGCAAACAATTATTAGTGTTATTACACACTGTGGACGAGTTTCCGCAATTAGAAATACCACCACCACCACCACGGGACAATTTGACACCAATTGACCTAGTCCCAAACTAGGCAAAGCCTGTACTATGGGTACTAGACAACGGATAAACATACTTATATAGATAAATACATACTTATATACATATTAAACATCCAAGACCCGAGAACAAACATTCATATTCATCATACAAACATCTGCCCCGACCGGGATTTGAACCCGGGACCTCAAGCTTCATAGTCAGGGTCTCTAACCACTAGGCTATTCGGTCGTCAAACAAATGCTGCAAAACATAATTTTACAACACATGTTTTTATCACGAAATTTGAAATTTAACTTACAAGATTTGACTTAAATTTAATTTCAAGCAAAGAAGCAAAAAATAATAATGCAAGTATCAAAGAGCACCTAAAAAGTTACAGAAATCAATGCTCTTGCATTGCACTCAATAGCATCAAAGTGAAACATCAGCTAAGTCAACTTGCGTACATTGCAACTCATACGTCCCATGTTGCACACACCGCGACATTTGACTCCGCTGTGTTTGTCATTTGCCGTTCCACACTTATCACTACGGCTGGCTTTGGGCCAAGCCTATTGGGGAATATTAATGGCAGCAAAACGGGAAATTAATCAAAGTGAGTTGTTAGTAGCGGGTCAGTTGGAACAGACTCTATCGTTTTTAACATGAAACTACCGTGAGACTCAAACAGTGAAATAAACGGAAATAATTAGAGTTTAGGCCGACATGTGACACGTGGCATAATGACGATAACAAAAATTATGTTTTTTAAATACCCACTGAACCATGATTAAACATTAGAAAAAACAGAAAATGCTAACCCTGGGAATCGAAACCGGAAACCGGTGCTATACCCCTACATCACGATCAGCATAGGGAAATACGCTGAATTTGTTCCATGTGTTCAAATCTCAGATCGTTTATCACTTTTTGCAGTGACTAGTGCCCTCTATGTGGTTAATTTGTAAACCGAAGACAGCACGCTCCTTCAAAACTTATCAGTTTTTCTAGACTAAGAGATGGCGCCACTAAAGCAATTAATTCATGATCTCAAATGGAGTATCTTTTTGTGTTTATTCCCCGTAAAAAAAATCGGGTAAAAAAACAAAAAGATACTCCATTTGAGATTATGAATAGTAAAAACCGGGCAAGAACATGTCGGACACGCCCAGGATAGGGTTCCTAAGCCATTACGAAAAAACCCTGGCAAAGATACTTCATTTAAAGGTATTTAATCACACCTATTCAAAACCACACACACTATGGCGTGGGCGAGAAATTAAAAAAATCATTCCCACTTTTTTACGTGTGTCAATTTTTTTTCAAGATCTTATTCCAGCGCTTTTTCGGCCTAATTATATCAATGCAAAATTACAGATTTCTGGTACCAATAGTCTCTGAGGTATGCCGCGGACAGCCAAACAGACAGACGGACATGACGAAAATTGAAGGGTTCCTTTTTGCCACTTTGGCTTAGGAAACCTAAAAATGGCGATGGGAACGAGGGTAGTTGCACACGCCGCTGTCAGCTGCGCCTAGTAGCCGAGCGAGTGGAGCCTGGTCACGCAGTGTGCGTCTCGCTGCCTCCAAGTCATGCTCTCCCAGAGGAAAGACTACTCATTACTCCGAAACATGTCGGGCAAGGACGATAAAACCAAGAGGACTGCCAAAGGCTATACAATGTCGCGTTCCTGTAAAATAATGAACCTGCTGTAGCTAGTTTCACTATAGAGAGGTCTCTGTACCATTAATTTTGTATGACACTCAGACCTCTGGCTAACACAATAGCGCCATCTATGAACTGAAAGAAAAAACGAATTTAAATGGCGCTATTGTGTTAGCCAGAGGTTTAAATGTCATACCAAATGAATGGTACAGAGACCCCTCCGTAGTAAAACTAGCTACAGCAGGCTTGTTATTTCAAAGGAACGCGACATCGTATAGACATTGGCGACTGCCACTCTCTTGCGACTCTATTGGTTTTATGGTCCTTGATGTCGGGCTAAACTCGACTTTCTGAAGTGGTTTTAAACAAAATTTCACTAACATGGTATCCTACATTCGTTGAAATACCAAAAACGCAAATGGTGACAAGGATCGTTTCGACGACGTAGATATCTTTGTCCACAAACGCTAGCGCGACCAAGCCAACAGCGGAAGTCACGGATCCTGCAACAACATAAAACATAATATCTGTCACATTAGAGCATGAATCTATCGCGAGACTCGATAATAGCGAAATAGTTAAAACGTGAATTTTGTATGGCAGTTTATTTGATGTCGCTGCAGAACTGATGGCCGATGGGGTCAGAAGTTTCACGAATGGTGTCCTCGGACCGGGAGACTAGCTGTCGGTAGGCCTCCTGAGTGGAGAGTTTTGGGGGGGGTCTATCTCCAGCACTGGACGTCTTTCGGCCTGATGATGAGATGCCACTGTACTGTGTTTGTGTGATGCTGAATCGCGCTGTCTAGATTTTTCTAGCGGCCTATAAAAAGCCTGCCAAATTATAAATAAATACCATTCCCTGAGAAACTATGGTGTCATTCACTTCGGCGTGTCTCGACATTCGGGCATACATCACTTTATCGTATTTACGTTTTTTCTATTTTTAACAAAATAAGTTGGATCCCAGTTTTTGAACCCTTGTCCCGCATTTGAAATCAATGTTTCCCGCAAATGCGTATTTCGAAGTTGACAACCCTACTCACGGCGCTGGCGCGCTTGTTTTCGTTTCGCTACCACCGAAGCCTGTGCTCCCTGAGAAACGACAACAGATTAGTCAGAGGGTCGAGCACGACTTTTCAAATCCTGCGTCACGTAAAATCGAATAGTAAACGTTAGCTAGTTTGTATGACGTTTGGAACAGCGCCCGCCCGTGAGCGTACTTGGAACAAAAATTTAGTATGAGGTTTCTCGATCTCAAATTCAAATTCAAAATCAAAATTTTATTCAGCAAATAGGCAGTTGAATGCTCTTTTACACGTCATTTTTTTGAGTTTACCAGCGCTTTCGGAAAGACCATGATTGCCAAGAAGAATGCGCCGCAAGAAACTTGGCACAAAGTATTTTTTTCTAAAAACAAGTTACATTAGATCTTACAATACGTAACCACAGATAAATAACACAAAGAAAGCTAACTCTATCATAAAAAAAAGAGAAAAAAAATACCGTATTTTAGAAAAAAGTGTAAAAAAATCATTATAGAACAGCAAAACCAGAACACTTTACTTTATTGGCATGTTTTAATTGAGTAGGAGATGTATAGGAGATGTAGCTTTTAAATGAATTGTGAGGCAATTCCCATGCATCTACAGGCACTTTATTGTAGAACCTCACGCAATTTCCCAAAAAAGACTTGCTGACTTTTCGTAGACGAAATTTAGGGACGGCAAGTTTATGCTAATTTCGAGTATTGAAACCATGCACATCCGACACTTTCTTAAAAGTTTTGATGTTCTTATGTGTATACAATATTACATCATATATACTGAGAAGCTACTGTAAGGATGTCGATTTCTTTAAAGCGTTCTCTAAGTGAATCTCGGGAGCCAAGATTGTAAATAGACCGGACCGCTCTCTTCTGCAGGATAAAGATACCCGTACGATACGATACGATGTCTCGATACGATAACCGTAACGTTACGCAGGATTCGTGCTTGACCCTCTGGAAAACGTCGGGCTATACTGACACAGGTAAGGGATCCCTTTATTTCACTTGGATTTAAACTCACGCCATCATGTTAAAACTCACCCAGTGAGTTAGTGTTACAAATTTGAAAAATTGTGACTTCAAATGAAAATTAGGTACTTACCGATGCTGTTGGCCAGCTTCCGGGTGTTAGTGACGCTGAGGTACTTCCTGACGATGATCATGTCCGTCGCCCAGCTGAAGAAGAAGCTGATGAACCACTGCACCAAATACGGGAGCGCAGATAGCAGACCATTCTGGAAAAAAACGTTTAAACCTTTTAGTCAAATATTTTTCAACACATTTGCTCGAAAAAATCACTTTCGGAGGATGTATGGCTCGTAAGATAAATTACTTCACTAGTGCGATTTTTGACAGTTTTTTATTATTAGAAGTTCAGTCCAAATAAAAAACATGTCTATTTTTTCGTCAAAAAATGTTTAAATAGATATAGAAAACAAACAATAAATTTGAAAAAAATATTGTAATAATTATAATAATAATTATGCTATGTTTATTTACCTCAGATTTTTACGTTTTTCGTTTTCTATTTATTCGAAAAACTTGCAGTGGCTGAACGTTCAAGTATCTTTGCCTGACAATTTTATTTTACCTTATTAAAAAAAAAACTTACGCATGCGCGGTTATAGAGACGCGCCATTTTTTACCGATTTAAAAAAAGGAGTAGGTTCTACGTTCCACTGTTAGTGTTGTAATCTTTCATGTTTAGTAACTTGTGTTTATTTTTAATTTGTGTTTATAATTATAATTAGCTGTTTTCTTACAAATGTACCTATTGAAAAATTACATATATGATACACGGTTGGCAAGGGTTTACAAACTCGTGATGACTGCTTGCAGTCCCTTCAAGCTATGAAAAATCAAACTACTAAGTCAACGCAATCAAAAGATACAGTGAATAAAAATTTTGTTTCCGTACAAATTGCCGTAGGTACTGTGAAAACCTAAAGGGCAGTTGTCATAGAAACTAGAAATTTGGTATAAATGTAGCTTTTATAGCACAACATTACTCAAAAAAATCTCAAAATCTTTAATTTTAAGTCTGTCTGCAAGTCACAAACCAATGCAAAATGTCCCCACACATACATTTTGCTTAGGAGCAGGGGCTCTGCTAACACTGGACTTCTTAAAACACTAGGGAACAACGATAAAATCTTTCTACGGAACCCTCGTGCGCGAGTCCGGCTCACACTTGTCCAGTTTTTTTTTGTTGGGTGCTTACCGCTTTGATGTTGACCTTCATTATCTTGTCCATGAACGCTGGCACTTCTGAATATAGGGTCAGGTTTCCCCAAGTGTGGCCTATGTGGGCAACTACTATGGCATACATGCCCCAGCAGCGCATCAACTTCAACCATGGGACTGGGAGATGCTTCTGACAAGGAAAGAAGACATGTGACTTCAAATAATTCTTTGCGATACTAACAAATTGGTGACAGTATTTAGCGAGATCGTACAACGAATCGTTACCAGTTCCCTACACCCAAGCTACTACCAAAATACGTCTTAATCTCAAAACGTATTTGCTTTAAAATGCCTAAAGGTCAAAATTACTTCCAACTTATTCAAAATACAAGATTCCTGATTAAACTGTATTTCAAATTTATTTTATTTTGCTTTGACTGAATTTCATTTCAACTATGTCCTAAAATGTCTAAAAATCAAATTACCTTTAAACATAAATAAATGTCTACAGTTCAAAATATTGGATTCTCAAAATACCTAAAAGTCATTTGGATTGACATCATCATGTCAGCAGAAAGACGGCCACTGCTGGACATAGGTCTCCCCGCGGCTCAGGAAGAAAGGAGAGGTGCTGGGGGGCACAGCCCCCCGCCATGAATAACAGACATTTATACAACTCTTTAATCCAAGATATTATTTATTAGCGAACCATTACACCGCAAGATGAAAAGAGACCATAGCCTAGAAAGCATAGCATAGAGAGCATAGTCCCTAGCCATTAAAAGTACACAAATACGACTCTTATTTCCTCTATGACATCGATTAAATGCTAACCACCAACTACGCTGCAGCAAGCTAAAAGAAGCCGTAGGCTCAGGAATGGCTCCCCATTTTAAAAAGATCACCGCATCGCTTGGGATAATGGACGTAAAAAACAACATGCAATGACAATGCAAAGAAAAATCCGTTAAGCAGCTGGACTTGAACCAGCAACCTCGGTAATCCGTACTACGCTCCACCAATTAAGCTATACTTAACGTTGGTGTACCTAACGAATTTTTCAATGCCTTGTGTCATATTTTTATTTGGAAGATCTCTCCTCAGCGCCATCTATGAGTAGCTTAATCAAGCGGCTCACCCACTACGGAACTTCTACAGTTACGCATTAGTGGGATTCATAATGGACGTACTTATTTTGTTACTTATACTCGGGTTCCGCGGTACAGCAATATCTGGGGGCACGTCAGTGCCCCCGCCAAGTCCAGCAAAACAAAACAAAGAGGCACGGCCGTACCATCCTTTTGTCGAACCGACTCACGGCACTTTTGACCCCCCTGTAACTTCGTCGTGAGTAAAGCCAGAAGTTTGAATTTTTAGTCACAAAAAGAGCATACCATGCCTAGCTATACTGCCAAAAACCTAACAATTTTACGTTATACTTTATGAATTATCGCCAGTCAAAGTTCTTTAATTTGGAAGGTGACTAACTGACTGACTGACTGACGATCATCAATATTCTAAGGTACTTCTAGCAGTCGCAGAAACTTCAAACTTTGGATTTAGTTAGAGTTTAGGCTATAGAGAAATAAAAAATGGAAATATCCCGAAGCCAAGTCATGCGTACAGCCAACCATGCTTTTCTAGAATCAACATCAAACTTCAAATTTCGAATTAAGGCCTAAAAAGGAAGTTAAAACTGAAACATTCCGAGTACAGGGGCACGGTAGTACTCCCGCCAAGTCGTGTATAGCCGACCATCCTATTCTAGAATCAACCCCAAACTTCAAAATTCGAATTAAAGCCAATAAAGGAAGTTGATACTGAAACATCCCGAGTATAGGGGCACGGTAGTGCTCCCGCCAAGTCATACATAGCCAACCATCTTTTTCTAGAATCAACTCCAATCTTCAGAATTGAATTAAGGCCTATAAAGGAAGTTAAAACTGAAACATGCCGAATACAGAGGCACGGTAGTGCTCCCGCCAAGTCATGCATAGCCAACCATCCTTTTCTAGAATCAACTCCAAACTTCAGATTTGAATTAAGGCCTATGAAGGTAGGTAAAACTGAAACATGCCGAATACAGGGGCACGGTAGTGCTCCCGCCAAGTTGTGCATAGCATTATCCCTTTCTAGAATCAACTATAAACTTCAAATTTCGAATTTAAGCCTAGAAAGAAAACTAAAACCTAAACATTTATAATACAGACGCACGGTAGTGCTTTAAAAACATACAAATACTACTCTTTCCTCCAAGTCATAAGTAACGAACCACTTCGCCACAGGAAGCAAAGAGGGGGGGCTGGAGGGGGGGCGCAGTCCCCCGCCATAAAAAGGACACAAACACTACTCTTTCCTCCAAGCCATTTATAAGTAGCGAACCACTACGCTGCAGGAAGCAATGAGGGGGGCTCCGGAGGCGTAGCCCCCCGAAATAAAAAGAACACAAACACTACTCTTTCCTCCAAGCCATTGATGAATAACGAAACACTTCGCCACAGGAAGCAAAGAGGGGGGGGGCTCGGGGGGCGCAGCCCCCCCCCCCCCGCCATAAAAAGGACACAAACACTACTCTTTCCTCCAAGCCATTTATAAGTAGCGAATCAACACGCTGTAGGAAGCAATGAGGGGGCCCGAGGGGCGTAAACCCCGCCATACAAAGTGCACAAACACTACTCTTTCTTAGAAGCCATTGATAAGTAGCGAACCAGTCCCCCCCCCCCCATAAAATCAAATCATACAAAGGTACAGGTACAATGTCGAGTTAAAATAATTCATATTGAAATAACATCAGCAACCATTATGCCTCTTTTAATTTCATTGTGTGTGAGTAATCTGGGGGCACGGCAGTGCATCCACCAAGTCGAGCATAGCCATATCATCCTTTTTTTGAAGCGACTCAAGGTACATAAAAGTGCCCTCTAATTTCGTTGTGAGTAATCCGGGGGTGCGGAAGTGCTCCTGCCAAGTGAAACACAGCCATACCATACTTTCTCCCAAACCATTCGCGGCACTTAGGTGCCCCCTATAGCTTTGTCGAGACTAATTTCATTTATTCGTTAAACTATTAATCATGACTACATAACGTTCAAAGAACGCACCGCACCATACCCGAAAACAATAAAAGGAGAATGGTCTACAAAAAGAAATGAGATCCCATCAAAAACATAAAATGTAAAAAATGCCAAGTCTCAGCGCTTAATTCCAGCGCAAAAAGTTGTGAGATGTCATGTAGAACCAAGTCAGTCATTTTAGGTGGAGTCTATGGAAACACCTGTACCTGCACCCTTTTGACATAAATTGTTATTTAATTAGTTACCTACTAAGATTAATAGCGACCGTACCAATATTAGACATTTCTGTATTTCGATAAATAATAATAATGATTTGGCAATTGCACGGCGATTTTGCTCTTAACTGCATTAATGATAATAATAAATATATCGTGGCACAATCTTGACGTCAATTGACCCAGTCCCAAATTAAGCAGAGCTTGTGTTGTGGGTACTACTATACAACGAATAAACATACATAATATAATATGGCATAATAAACATCCAAGTCTCGAGAGCAAACATTCTTATTCATCATACAAATATCTGCTCCGACCGAAGATGGAACCCGGGACCTCAAGATTAGTATCTAGTCAGGTTTTCTTACCACTAGGCCATCCGGTCGTCAACACTACTAAGAGTTAGCACTAGCAGTCGAAATGGTAAATTATTTTTATGTAGGTAATTAGATATGTTGACGTGCAATTGCCAAGTCATTATTATTATTTATTGAAATACAGAAATGTCTAATATTGGTACGGTCGCTATTAATCTTGGTAGGTAACTAATTAAATAACAATTTATGACAAAAGTGTAGTACAGGTGTTTCTATAGACTCCACCTAAAATGACTGACTTGGTTGTAGGTACATGACACCTCACAACTTTTTGCGCTGGAATTAAGCACTGACATTTGGCATTTTTTACATTTTATGTTTTTGATGGTACAATTCTACGCAGACGACTTCGTGGGCAACAGTTAGTCTTTTAAGGTCTTAATTTCTAAGTTTTCAAATGTTTTCTTTAATATCGATTGCTTTTGCTGTTAAACTCCGCTGACAGCATGAGCAATGTTTTTGTTTTTTTTTTTGTTTAATAATTACTTTATTTACATAATAAAAGCAATTTACAATGACATTAAATCTAAGCTTAAACTAAATAAACTACAGCTTAAAACTAAATTAAATCTAAATAAGGCCCCCGTGGTATAGTACCCAAAAGGCTGGCAGCGTTGCCTCGCTGAAAAGCGATGCTGATTCTTTGAGAGAGAAAACTGCCAGCCCTTTGGTCACAAGTTGCATCAACTAAGCGCTTTTGTAACTCATTTTTGATTAATTTACAATGTATTTTTTTTGATACTGGCCGTCTCAACTCAAATGAAAATTTCATAAAACTAAAGATGCCAATAAGTTGTCAGTGATAATGATAGTGATAATGATATCCATAATCTAGGTAGAAATATTCTGTATGAAGCTTGACGTCATACGCTTGTCATCGGCACTGGCACCAATGTTTCGCTCCCTGGTCATGACGTACAAAGGCCAACGAAAAAGCAAAAACAAAAGCGAAACGAGGCAAAGATTGCGCAAACCGAATTTTCTTAAAACCTTGTGTTTATTCCCGGTTTGTCTCAGCGCCTCTTCAATATACCGTCGTTCCCCCATCGACATCGACCGATGCTTAGCTGGCGAGTCAGCACAAAGGCACCAGACCATGCCTCCGACCAACCCTGAGAGGATCCCGTAGAAACGGAAGATGCCTGGCCAGCCGAGCGGCGAGGCTGCTATGTATCCTGTCAAGGGCATGCCCAGGACTGTACCAAGGGCTTGGCCTGGAATGAAATAAAAAGTGTTTTAAGGTATCCGCATCTCTGAAGGAAAAAAAAAACCCTTATAGGATCACTTGGTTGTCTTGGTTGTCCCTCTGTCTGGCTATCTGTCAACCCTTTTCCTCTGGAACAATCCCAAAGTACCTACTTAATTACTTTAATCTGTGAAGAAGTCAAACTTCTAAATAAACGCAATAAAATGCCTACAGTTAGTTTTTGAAAAGAGTTTCCATTCAAATTGCCGTGGAATCAAATTATATAGGGTCCTATTACTATATACAGTTGTCCTGGAAACTTGAAATTTGATATGAAGGTAGCTCCTATTGTAACACAATCTTCGATTGTTATGTCTATCTGTTATGGAATAAACCAATATAAATGACCATACACTGTGTACGTTTTGCTTAAACGCAGGACTGCTAACACCGGACAATTTGATAAAAATACCTGTAAATTGGTATCTATGCCAGGGCTTTTTGTAATAGCTTAGGAACCCTATCTTGGGCGTGTCCGACACACTCTTGCCCGGTTTTATAGATAATGGCACGGAACCCTTCGTGCGCCAGCCGGTTTTTATACGAGTTACACAGTCATGATAATCAAATAATAACTTACCTCCGTAAGCAAAAGCAGTCAACCTCCCCCGTTCTTCCAGAGGCGTCCATTTTCCAAAGGCGGTGTGCACGCTCGGAAATATGCAAGACTGACTGAGGCCTTGGATAATCCTAAAGACGACTGTGAGTACCCAGCCGCCCTTGAACATAAAACAACGATATTTCCTTTTAAGCTTTAAGCCAATACCTATAAGTTCAATAATTTGTTTAATGAAAATTGAAAAAAACCCAAATATAAAAAAAAACCTATAAAAAGCAAAAAATTAAATGTCTGGGCCTGGCCGTTTAATTGGGAACTAAGTGTGTTAACTTTTTTAGTCGGGTGCCGTACTGAGGGCCTACAAATAAAAAATAAAAAATGTTATATCAACGGGCTCCCCAAATTGGGGTTTACAGAATTTACTGAGCTATACTGATAACAGCAACGGCAACGGGCTCTCACATTTGGGATCTGAACTTAAAACCCACCCACATTTTCATCTATTCAAAATGTTACATGTATCTCAAAAACGGCATAACTGGTTTTCGAGTAAGAAAAGCCGCGTCCAAATACGTTCATCTGTTTAGGAGCTTAGACGCCACGGACATGTATCTGTATACACAGGTCAAACTTATAACACCCCTCTTTTTGCGTTGATATCTTGGAAAGTAAATTATATGTAAAAAGTGACAAAAATAAACTAAATGAAAAAAAAACCCGAACATAGAAAAACTATAAAAAGTTAAAATAAAATCTAGGTCTGGTCCTTTAATTAGGAAATATGTTAACTTTTGCATAGTCGGATGCCGTACCTATGGAGGACCTACAAATACAATAAGACGGCACCCGACTTCGCAAAAGTCCTAGTTGCTAATTAAAGGACCTGGCTTAGAAAAATATTTTTTACTTTATACTTTTACAGTGTTTTAGTTTTGATAATTAATTTTATATGTGACAAAATGAACCGATGCTTACATAGCAAGCAGCCCACGGCAAACTAAAAGACGCGATGCAGTTGATAATCATTGCAGCAGTCAGGAGGTACCGAGTTCCAAACCTATGAGCCAATTGACCCGATGGGAGTTGGAGGACCATGTAGCCCCAGAAGAAAGAAGCTAGTACTGCATCTTGGACGCTTTTGCTCCACTGGAATTTTGGGTACTGAAATAAAAAAGCCACACGGCTCCGATTAACAATTTCGTTGGACGTTATTTTCTGGGTTAGTCATTTTCTCAGTTGGTCAACTTCGTTTTGAAACAATTTAGAGGGACGTCATGTTCTGGGTTAGTCATGTTATCAGTTGGCCAACTCATTTTGATACAATTTAGAGGGACGTTATGTTCTGGGTTAGTCATCTTCTCAGTTTGTCAACTTCGTTTTGATACAATTTAGAGGGACGTCATGTTCTGGGTTAGTCATCTTCTCAGTTAGTCAACTTCATTTTGATACAATTTAGAGGGACGTCATGTTCTGGGTTAGTCATCTTCTCAGTTGGTCAACTTCGTTTTGATACAATTTAGAGGGACGTCATGTTCTGGGTTAGTCATCTTCTCAGTTGGTCAACTTCGTTTTGATACGATTTAGAGGGACGTCATGTTCTGGGTTAGTCATCTTCTCAGTTGGTCAACTTCGTTTTGATACTATTTCGAGGGACGTCATGTCCCACCCAGAGGGTTAATCATCTTCTCAGTAGGTAAATTTCTCAGTAGTTCATTTTCTCAGTAAGTCAGTTTCTCAGTAGTTCATCTTCTCGGTAGGTCATTTTCTTAGTAGGTTATTTTCACCTGTTGCTCCGTGTACCAAACTCAAGTAGAGGGAAGTCCCTTAAGGCTGGACGGCACCCTAGCGCCGGACAGTGGTCATTATCAGAGCAAACCACTCATGTATCCCGTTCCCCACTTGCCGTTCACCATTACTTATAATCGATCGAATTTCACATCTTGTACCGGTCTGAGTGGAGAGCCTTGGGGGAGGCCTATGTCCAGCAGTGGACGTCTTTCAGCTGACGTGATGACGATGATGAACTTCATAAAGCTCTATTAAGACCACAATTGTCCGGCGCTAGGGGTGCCGTCTGGCGTTAAGGAACTTCCCTGTAATTAGATTTTTGTCTAACCAAAAGAATAACCAATATTTATTTTTCGTTTCGTACTTGACTGTAAGGCTTGTTTGTAAGAGATCCGTTTACTTCATCATCCATGTCAGCCAAAAGACGTCCACTGCTGGACATAGGCCTCCCCCAAGGCTCTCCGCTCAGACCGGTCTTGTGCTTTCCGCATCCACGTCGGTCCCGTGATCTTTACCAGGCTAATTATGTTTACTTACAGGTGGCACAAGCAGCAGTGCATTCAGGAATCCGCCACTTTTGGTAGAATTAGCATCACTTGTGTTTGCTGGTGGATGGTCTTCATTTCTTTCCATCATGGCTACTAGAGACACTCCCATACAAGCTCTCATGCTGTAGGCTACGGTGATGCAGCAGAAGAAAATGACGCATTGCTGGTGCCTGTAGCCCCAGCCTGGAATTGAAAAAAAAAAAACATGATTTTAATGAAGTATCTCTTTTTCTCCTTTTTAGTGTTCCGCACCTCAAAAGGAAACACGGAACCCTCACAGGGTTACTTTGTTGTCCGTCTGTCTGTCTTTCTGTCACTTTTTCTCTAGAACGCGTTTAGGTAGCATGCTGAAATTAATATATCAAATATTCAAGCCTACACTCCTTTGAAGCTGTAAAAATGAAACTTCTAAGTCAACGCATTCAAACGATACAGTTGTTTCCATGCAAATTGTCGTACTGTGAAAACCTAAAGGGTACTTACAGTTATCCTAGAAACTTGAAATTTGGTATGAAGGTAGCTCTTATAGCACAACCAAACCACGCTGAAAAATCTCAAAATATTAAATTTTCATATCTGTCTGTATATGTCATAGACCAATATAAGTTGACCCCACACTGCGTACATTTTGCTTACGAGCAGGGCTCTGCTAACACTGGACTCATAAAACACTGGGGAAAAGCGTTAACATCTTGTCGAGTCCGACTCACACTTGGCCGGTTTTTTTCCCGCTACATTAACTTTTTAAAAGTTGTAACATGTAAAATGATTCTTTGAGAGAGAAAACCGCCAGCCCTTTGGTCATAAGTTGCATCGACCAAGCGCTTTTGCAACTCTGATTAGGAAAAATGAGACGACAGGGAATTTGTAATGTAACCCTAGTAAAATGAACAACTACGAAATTTTGCGTATGTTGAAAAAAAATACAGGAAAAGAAGGCGATCGGAATTTTTTATGCAATAAAATAAATATATCAGAAAATATGTCTATAGGGAAAGAAGGCCTTCGGAAATATTTATACAAGAAAATAAATATATCATTAAATATGTGTATAGGAAAAGAAGTCCTTCGGAAATTATTATACAAGAAAACATGATTTCTGTACAAAAAACACAAAAAGTTTCAAAAAGGGGCTTCCTCTCCCAAAATAGCTCGGGGCATTGTCCCCAAGACACTGGCTGCGTTTCCCCGCTGCACTGCGAGGCTCAGCCTTTGGGCGAAGTAACAGGCTGCTCTGGGGTCGCCAGAGACACCAACTAGCTTATCCGACACTTTTTTTATAAATTTTTTTGTGTCGGACGACCACGGCCCAAAAGTTTCGACCACAAGTGCCACAAATATGTAATTATTTAAAAAAAAAGCATATTTGCGGCACTTGACGGTTTGAGCGTCGTCTGCGGCTGTCCCTGGCTTCCGCGCAGAGCGTTGGACGTGAGACGGAGCCAGCGTATCGACGCATGTCACGTCCCACGCCAACGGCTGTCCCAGATGCCACGGCACCAACGTACATCCGTCGGGTCTCTTCCCATCCGCGGCAGACAGACCTGTAGGCTCCAGAGTTGCTGGAACGGATGCGGTGCCGAGGGCCCGACGGATGTGGTCGTTGAGAGTTGCGTGTCTGTAGAACCGGCCGGCACTGAATTGGCAATAGAGGCCGTGGCGGCCGAGGGCATCCGCAGAGCCTCCGCAGCGGCAGCAGGGATGGGGTTCGCAGGTCTTGAGGCCCAGGCGGAGGCACACCGCGACTCGCAGGGATCCCGGGTCTAGGAGAGATCCTATGTTGCGGGAAGGGAGAGCGTGCAGCCAGTGTCCCGATTTCGCTTCGGAGACTGCCAATAATCGGGCCCGCTCGCTTTGGTTGTGTCTATTTTCAATCAAACCTTTATGAATGGCTTTGATTTTTATTAGATCCCCGGCAGCTTGACAGGCTTTTTCTGTTGGTGGGCTTTCACCAGGGTCACTGGCTCCCCATACCAACTCTGCGTCAGCCAAGCCTGACATCTCTACATCAGCGGGATTGGTAACAACAAGGATACCGCTGATGAGGGTGACAGTGCTGTGAACGGATGAGAGGAAAGCAGGGAGAGCCAGGTCGCCCGTTGTGCGAATCCCTAGTCCGCCATATTTAATAGGCAAAGTTGGCTGGGTCCAGCTCGTGGATGTATGAGAAATATTTAGAATTTTGCTGGTAGTTTCTTTTAATAAAATATCGATTGACGTGGTCAAATTTGGAAATTTCCAGACGGAGCAACAGCGTAAAATGTAAAGAAATTTTGGTGAAAATAGGCACAACGGTAGAATATAGATGGCTATGTGTGGGTTAATTTTGAAAAGCAAGTCAGAGGAATAATGGAAATTGGTTAATTTTGTATGTACTACTGAGGGAATAGCGTCGTCGAAAATTGGGGCTCCGAGTAAAGTGAGGGAGTCGCGGGAAAGTATGGTAATGTTAGGTGTGATATTGTTCAGTCTATCAACTATGTCGGCTCGAGTGCTGCCAGTAAGTTTCTCCGAGATAAAAGCTTCACACTTGTCAAAATTGAGCGAGAGGCCTATCTCGGAGAAACGGCTGATGATGAGGTTGAGGTCGTTTACTACTGAGGACGCTTGTCCCCCAATAGTGCCATCGTCGAGATACCAGATGTTGAGTTTTGATGTGAGTTGTGTGATAATGGGGTTGATGGCTAGGCTGAAAATAACAGGGCCGACGGGGTCCCCTTGCTGGCAACCAACGGCAGAACAGATTTCTGTGTCGCCAAACATGAGTTTAGATTGAGTACCATAACACTGCCATAGGTAGCCGAAGATCTCGGGAAGTTCTTTTTCGACCTCTTGCAAAAGGGTATCTCTATCAACCGAGTTAAACGCGTTTTTGACGTCTAATTTCAGGAGCACATCAAGATCGTGTTTCTCGATGAAGGATCGTGTGTACGGCAGCTTCACATCCGCCCTTAACACCAAAACCAAGTTGTTTAGGCTTGAATTGGTCGGTAAGGCGGGTGTGAAACTCACGGCAGCACAATTTGGAAGCGAGGCGGCGCAGCGAACTGCCTACAGCTATGGGCCGAATTCCGCCGTCTTTTTTCTTTAGGGCTATTAGATTGGCTCCATATAGGGTAGGGGCAATTTCGCTGCAGATTTTTCCGAAAAGTATTAGGTTGATAATAAGAGCGGTCAGCTCTTTCAGTAAGGTGACCCCAGCGTCTCCCAGTAGTGGGCTGGTTAGGTCATTTAAGCGTTGAGGAGTCGGCCCATCTAGACCTCCGGCAGAGCCATTGGGGAAAGAGCGGAACGCTTCTAAAGTAGCTATTTCTGTAACCTGTAGAGGCTGCTGAGCCGGTGTAGTGGGCGGTGTATGTTGTAATGACGTGGAAGGGGTGGGGTGCTTATCTTTGAGGGTCGAAAGTACGTCAGGAGATTAAGAAGCCAAGGTATCGCTAGAAAATAACAATTTGGTGGCACTCCTTATATTGCCATCTGAAACTTTGTTTTCGATTGCCCTTATCTTATGACTGAGGTTGGATCTGCAACGTATCGAGACTGGGTCGCAGTGAGGTGGCAAAACTGGGTGAAAAACTTCTTCTTTTATAATAGCAGACAAAGAACGGTTCGACTTGTCATGTGGGATATGGCAGATTTTGTATATAAAAGTGAGTAAGTCTTCCCATGCATCGAAATCGTTCTTTGATACTACCTTGGCCACGCACTCTGACAAACTTCGGGCCACTGCAACACGCGCTCCCTTTGGTATTCTCTTGGCCACTCTAGTATTCGATTTAAGAGAGGCCAATCGAGAAGATAGGCTAGCCGAGGAAGCCGTTATATTGCTTGCGTTGGAAGAGGAAGCCCCGGGTGGGTTGACTACAGATGTCCCAGGCGAGCAATTATGTGCGGGGTTTACAGTTGTACGCTATCTATCCTTGGTATATGGGTCTTGCTCAAGTGGATTTGGAGTCCTCGGTTACCTTTGTATAGCTTTCGGTCGTCACATATTGGGCATTCTATTGGCTGCGTCGATGCAGTGGACATTATCATAAAAAAACGTAAATAACCAGGTTGTAAACAAATAGCAAAAATCTGGTGATTAGTGACATGTTGACGCTGGTGTCACCACGGTAACCGTTAGCGGAGCACGTTAGATAAATTTGCTTGCGGCTTCTCGGGCGTTCTCTAAGCGTTCTAGCTGTCACTTTTCATACAATTTTGTTCGTCCAGGTCCAGACCTAAAATGGATCTATTGGCTGGATTGTATTTTTTATCATAAAATATAAAACCCTTTAAGGCGTGACTCTTCAACGAGATTTTTTTTTTTTAAGTATCGTTAGAAATTGAAAATATTTAATTTATTTTCGATATTTCGTTAGACAATGTTGTTGTTGACAATGTCAGATTGGCGTAAATATATCAGAAAATATGTGTACAGGGAAAAAAGGCTTTCAGAATTTTTTCTACAGGGAAAGAAGGCGATCGGAAATTTTTATACAAGAAAATAAAAATATCGAAAAATTCATCTAACAAATCCTCCAAACTCTTCTTCATCCGTCTTTGTGTTGTATTTAAACGTCATTTTTTCACTTTTTCACGAACTCTTTTAAACGAAACACCTCCGAGCAAAATACTCAATTATTATGGCAGTCGGCTAATTCTACAAACTGAGGAATTTTGGCTCAACTAGAATATAAATCACAAATATGTTTATTCTCATTAACAAACTGTTTAACACAAACCTATGTCTAGTTGGTCACTAGAAATAATTTAGAAAAGATATGCGTCCCAAAAATTAAGTTATATACCCAAAAAGGAAGAAAAAATTAACAAAAGAAAAAAATATTTTAATAAGCAACTTACAAAAAGAAGTGAAATCCCACCAAAAACACTTTCATGTAAAATGTTGCCAAGACGAGACCATTATGGCTCACACTGTCAAAAAGTTATCAGACCTTATGTAGAGCCAAGCTTCTAACTCTATAAGCCCTTACTTAACCCATTAACGTCTGGCGATGCCATATGGCATCACCTATTAGACGTTTTAACTTCTTCGCCAAATTTCGCGGCGACTGTGATTGTCTAAGATTTTATACATCAAATCGGTCGAGGACGAACGGGTCTTTTGATTAGTTCGCGAGTGCGATCGAGGTAAACATCAGTGTTTGAAAAAATGTGCAAAAATGGACATTGCTTTCAAGTAAACATTTCATAATTTTGTTATTTGTGATTGATGGTTACTATTTCCGTGTTTAGCAGAGTCAGGAAACATTATAGAACCATTATTTAAAGAAATCATTAAGTAGAACATGTTTCTTGTTTATTTTACAAGTAAGTCGTTATTGCCGATGCCAAGCGGCAGCTGTAGCCCGATACAGTGTCTTTTCAAGTTACCTAAAACGTTTGTGCTTAATACATTTTCGGATGTACTTGTATAGAATATTACATTTTGATTTTTAGAAACTGTACTTTGCACGAAGTTTTTTTTTTCGATTTTAGGACTCTGATTATGAAGTGGACTCTATAGGTATTTATGGAGCTTCCTGAACCCAATATTCATTCTGACGAAGACTCTGGTGATGAAGACGACGGGACTTTAGTCAACAACCTTAGCGGTCGCCAGCACAACGCAAGATGTGATGTGGTCTTGTCATCTTCATCAGTGAGTCTACCTTACGAAGATCTCGACGACTACAAGGCAAACGTAGTATATCGCCCCCACCAAACTCCACAGCACCTTCATCATCGACTGTTGTTCCTGACCGTTAACTTGGTGCTGCTGTTGCTAGAGCGTGTTCTCGTTCACGTGGACGAGGACGCGGTAGAATTAATAGTGGACGTTAAAGCAGACTCCCCGATAAAAACACAGGTAGTAGCCGTAAGTACATTGTTATATGGAGTCATGTTTGTTGCGTTTCCCTAACTTGCCTCGAGGTCCTGGTCGCCCTCAAACATCCCGGCAATTTCAGACTAGTCACCAAGTTTCCGATGACATTCGGTACGGTGGTATTGCTTATTATTTGATACCATGTCCTGAGGGTGTGTGTCGTAGATGTGCCTTCGGATATTGTAAAAGTCAATGCAGATTGCAATGCTGTAAGTGCAATGTATAGGACTATGTGCCAAAAGTAATTATATATACCATACGCAATGATTTCTTGAACGTTAAACGTTAAAAACTAACACTACGATTTTAATTTCAAAACGATCGGTAGACGGCTAGCGATCCCGTTCGGCATCGGTTTTTTTTTTCTTTTACTATGACTTGGATTTCGATTCTGATTCCAAATGTCTATTTCTTGTGATCAACTTAATGACATATATCAAAATCATCAAAACCGGAGACATGAAAAAAACCGGCCAAGTGCGAGTCGGACTCGCAACCGAGGGTTCCGTAGTAAGATTTTAACGCTTTTCCCCAGTGTTTTAAGAAGTCCAGTGTAAGCAGAGCCGTGCTCCTAAGCAAAATGTACGCAGTGTGGGGTCAACTTATATTGGTCCTCGAAATCTAGAGACAGACATAAAAATTTAAGATTTTGAGACTTTTCTGAGTGGTTGTACTATAAGAGCTACCTTCAGACCGCCTATTGTCTACCATACCTGTTTTTCTGTAATGTCCTTGACTTGCTGTTTTGTGGTTTTCAATAAAGAATATTTGTATTGTATTGTATGCTTATTAGTTATCTGGAATTTTCCCTGTCAAAATGTTTGACATTGATTTTTGCCTGGCCCGTGGGAAAGGTTTTTCTACTATATCTACCTATACACCCATAACACAAGCTCTCCTTAATTTGCGACAATACAAGAACTCTTTCTTGAACTCCACGTAACAAATAAAAGAAAAGACAGGCTAGCAATTGGCGGTCTTATTGCTACAATGCAAGCAAAATATGTGAAAATGTGTGAAGTAAATTTTGAAAATTTTGGCGTCTTTGCTATTTAATAAAAAAATCCTGTGTGACTGATTAAGGATTTGTGATGAAAGCATCAAACAGACAAAATAAATTCCTTTGACTTTTAATATTAGTATAAATTTAAATTAGGTATTTGGTATTATCTTCCACTGAACTTCAACGTCATCCTAAGATATGTCCGATAAATTAATATCAATTTCCTAGAGTCAACATTATCAGTTATATGAACATAATAGTATTACTGAACAGTAATAAAGATTGCCAGATAATTGAAACAGTTTAAACCATTTTTTTGTAAATATTTACAAAACAAGTAAAACGCACTTTCCCGAAATGTAGTGTACATTTCGGGAAAGTGCTCAAAAGGTGCACTTTTTTGGAAGGGACACTAAATTGAAAAGAAAGTTTTCTCACAAAGTACACTTCTAAATAAGTAATGTGTAATAATTTATTGAATCAGGCGTTACTTTGCGGAGGTCCATATTTATGAACTAAAAAACAATTACTTTGCTCACCCACGACCACTAATGACAAATAGTTATATCTGTGCGGCAAATGTATGTTTCCATGCAACACCTCCACCTCCACTGCTACACGAATCAACACATGCCACACAGACCCAACTATCACCACCACCACTATACTAAACGCTGACGCGTTTCGGCACTCTCCACGAGGCCATTTACGAAGCACAACAACAACCGCTCAACATGCCACCACTTCCACTACTGACATATGTAAACCATGTACTCAACTTAGTTAATGACAAAACCAACGTACCCACTAATATTTTATAAATTCCAAACTACCCTTTTATGTAAGTCCTAAACTACCCTTTTTTAAGAAATGAATTCCAAACTACCCTTTTTATTTTTATTTTTAATCTACGCCAGGTACCCCGTTATTTTTAACCGAGTACGGTAAAAAGAGAAGTCATGTTCTCATTATTACTATGACACATTATTAAAATTAGAACCAAGTCGTAACAAAGGCGAAGAAACCAAATTAACTTGTTCATTAATAATAGACCCCATGTTGTTGTACCTAATTATTTCCAATTGTTCTAAAACCGATAGCCGCAAACCCTTATCACAATAATGTAAAATTTCGTACGTATCTGAGTCTAACAACGAATGATTCGTTTCTAATAAATGCTTGGCAAAGTTTGATTTCTCTGGATGATCATGCCTATATGACGAGACATGCTCTTTAAATCTAGTATCAAAGCTTCGACCGGTTTGTCCAATGTATACTTGACTACAGTCGCCACAAGTGAGTTTATATACGCCCGACCTGTTCCCTTTATCCACCTTTTCTTTGTTATTACAAAGTCTAGAACGTAAAGAATTAGTAGTCTTAAAGGCAACATTGAAGTTATTTGATTTTAAAATATTATAAATCTTGTCAGACAACCGGCCAACATAAGTAATACTAGATCTAAATTTGTTAGTAGGCTGAGATGGCAACGCAGAGTAAAGCATGCTATTCACTATCCGTCCCTGCTTCTTTTGAACCAGACTATTAACCATTGCTGTACTATAACCATTTGTTGTTGCTATCTGATATATAGTATGTAACTCAGAATCATAATGCTCTTTCGAAAGAGGTACAGTTAGTAGTCTATGTACATAACAATGGAAAGCAGCCAGTTTATGCTGCCATGGGTGAGTAGAATTTGCAGGTATGACAGTATCTGTGTACGTAGGCTTACGGTAAATTTGAAACTGGTGCCTATTATTTACTCTTGTAATAGTTAAATCCAGAAAATTTAATGAACGATTTTCCTCTAATTCTCGTTTGAACTTTATTTTTGGATGTTTGTTATTGAGAGCACTAATAAACAACTCTAGCTGCCTCATACTCCCCTTCCAACATAAAATTAAATCATCAACATACCTATAATACTATACTAAATTGCTGTTCCCCACTATATATTGTTTTTCAAAGTTATCCATAAAAACGTCAGCCATTAAAGGACTAAGAGGTGACCCCATTGCTAAACCATCACTCTGCAAATAATATTGACCATTAAATCTGAAATAATTTTGTTTCATGCATAAAGTTACTAATTCTATTAACTCACAAACCTCCCCCGGATGTAAACGCTTCCTTTCTAAGTGACATCTAAGAATATTTAAGGTTTCACTATATGGTACGTTGGTAAACAAACTATCTACATCTAAAGAAAGTAATGTTGAGTTTGGCGGTATATTAATGTCTTTAATTTTATTTACTAAATCTGAACTATTCTTTAAACTATATATTGGCTTAAAAGAAGATTTTTCCCGAACAATGCTATTTAACTTCCTCGCTACTTTATACGCTGGAGCACTCACGTATGAAACAACAGGGCGAACAGGAACACCATCCTTGTGAATTTTAGGTAAACCATATAAAATTGGTGCCTGCGGATTCATAGGAATCACATTGCTCCTCTTTTGTTCGGTGTCAAAGGCAAATGCAGAATTTTTCAGAAGGTTTTTTAGGTCTTTATGAAACGCGGCGGTAGGATCCCTACGTAAATTCAAAAAACCCTCTCCTTGAATGATGTCATTTACTTTATCATTATATGCGATGAGCAAAGTAATTGTTTTTTAGTTCATAAATATGGACCTCCGCAAAGTAACGCCTGATTCAATAAATTATTTAAAATCGGCAAGCGTAGCCGTACAGGCACGTTTATATATCAAGTTAACAAAACAACACCGTTTAGCTGTTCAAAACATTTGGTTTAATCAACGTTGTAAGCATTTAAATGTTGTACCAAATTATATAAATTTACATAGCAATAACACTAGTAGGGCCGCTACGATAGCAATAAATAAGGCTCGCAAGATTTGGTTAAATGAGGAGTCTCGTCATTGGTTTTGTGTTAGAGATAA
>OY829513.1:15542650-15722568 GCA_963691665.1 Clepsis dumicolana
AAAAACCCTCTCCTTGAATGATGTCATTTACTTTATCATTATATGCGATGAGCAAAGTAATTGTTTTTTAGTTCATAAATATGGACCTCCGCAAAGTAACGCCTGATTCAATAAATTATTTAAAATCGGCAAGCGTAGCCGTACAGGCACGTTTATATATCAAGTTAACAAAACAACACCGTTTAGCTGTTCAAAACATTTGGTTTAATCAACGTTGTAAGCATTTAAATGTTGTACCAAATTATATAAATTTACATAGCAATAACACTAGTAGGGCCGCTACGATAGCAATAAATAAGGCTCGCAAGATTTGGTTAAATGAGGAGTCTCGTCATTGGTTTTGTGTTAGAGATAATTTAAAATTACATCTTAGAGTACTACATTCGGAACTGGTATTTAAATTGCATAATATTGAATTTGATACTTTGGACCAAAAGGCGAGATATTTTGCTTCGGTGCAGGCACATAAAAAGTATGTTACCCAAACTAATAAATTGCGTAGGCTTACGCGAAATGGAACTCAGTCTCTTTTGAACAACAATAATAGTGAGTCAAGTAACGGTAACGGTTTCTACCCTCGAGTTAAAAATCTCACTAATGTCGAATTTGTAGAAGGTGAAGTGCAGTTATTGGAAAAAGGTTTGAAATATAACCTACCCTCTAAATTTAGTCAGAAATTAGTGGAGGGTTTGGCGGTAGATTCTGAGGTTGCGATTGTTTGTAATCGCGGTGACTTTGATACTGAGGTTTTGGTTGCTAATTCATTAAAAAATACAACTTCTACTGGGGGTATTTCGGATGTTGGTGACTTGCATTCATTACGTTCTATTCAGCAAAAGGTCCATGACAATGATTTGGTAATTTCTAAGGCCGATAAGGGCAATTGTATTGTTGTTTTAGAAAGGGGTCAATATAATGATAAAGTAAATGACATCATTCAAGGAGAGGGTTTTTTGAATTTACGTAGGGATCCTACCGCCGCGTTTCATAAAGACCTAAAAAACCTTCTGAAAAATTCTGCATTTGCCTTTGACACCGAACAAAAGAGGAGCAATGTGATTCCTATGAATCCGCAGGCACCAATTTTATATGGTTTACCTAAAATTCACAAGGATGGTGTTCCTGTTCGCCCTGTTGTTTCATACGTGAGTGCTCCAGCGTATAAAGTAGCGAGGAAGTTAAATAGCATTGTTCGGGAAAAATCTTCTTTTAAGCCAATATATAGTTTAAAGAATAGTTCAGATTTAGTAAATAAAATTAAAGACATTAATATACCGCCAAACTCAACATTACTTTCTTTAGATGTAGATAGTTTGTTTACCAACGTACCATATAGTGAAACCTTAAATATTCTTAGATGTCACTTAGAAAGGAAGCGTTTACATCCGGGGGAGGTTTGTGAGTTAATAGAATTAGTAACTTTATGCATGAAACAAAATTATTTCAGATTTAATGGTCAATATTATTTGCAGAGTGATGGTTTAGCAATGGGGTCACCTCTTAGTCCTTTAATGGCTGACGTTTTTATGGATAACTTTGAAAAACAATATATAGTGGGGAACAGCAATTTAGTATATTATTATAGGTATGTTGATGATTTAATTTTATGTTGGAAGGGGAGTATGAGGCAGCTAGATTTGTTTATTAGTGCTCTCAATAACAAACATCCAAAAATAAAGTTCAAACGAGAATTAGAGGAAAATCGTTCATTAAATTTTCTGGATTTAACTATTACAAGAGTAAATAATAGGCACCAGTTTCAAATTTACCGTAAGCCTACGTACACAGATACTGTCATACCTGCAAATTCTACTCACCCATGGCAGCATAAACTGGCTGCTTTCCATTGTTATGTACATAGACTACTAACTGTACCTCTTTCGAAAGAGCATTATGATTCTGAGTTACATACTATATATCAGATAGCAACAACAAATGGTTATAGTACAGCAATGGTTAATAGTCTGGTTCAAAAGAAGCAGGGACGGATAGTGAATAGCATGCTTTACTCTGCGTTGCCATCTCAGCCTACTAACAAATTTAGATCTAGTATTACTTATGTTGGCCGGTTGTCTGACAAGATTTATAATATTTTAAAATCAAATAACTTCAATGTTGCCTTTAAGACTACTAATTCTTTACGTTCTAGACTTTGTAATAACAAAGAAAAGGTGGATAAAGGGAACAGGTCGGGCGTATATAAACTCACTTGTGGCGACTGTAGTCAAGTATACATTGGACAAACCGGTCGAAGCTTTGATACTAGATTTAAAGAGCATGTCTCGTCATATAGGCATGATCATCCAGAGAAATCAAACTTTGCCAAGCATTTATTAGAAACGAATCATTCGTTGTTAGACTCAGATACGTACGAAATTTTACATTATTGTGATAAGGGTTTGCGGCTATCGGTTTTAGAACAATTGGAAATAATTAGGTACAACAACATGGGGTCTATTATTAATGAACAAGTTAATTTGGTTTCTTCGCCTTTGTTACGACTTGGTTCTAATTTTAATAATGTGTCATAGTAATAATGAGAACATGACTTCTCTTTTTACCGTACTCGGTTAAAAATAACGGGGTACCTGGCGTAGATTAAAAATAAAAATAAAAAGGGTAGTTTGGAATTCATTTCTTAAAAAAGGGTAGTTTAGGACTTACATAAAAGGGTAGTTTGGAATTTATAAAATATTAGTGGGTACGTTGGTTTTGTCATTAACTAAGTTGAGTACATGGTTTACATATGTCAGTAGTGGAAGTGGTGGCATGTTGAGCGGTTGTTGTTGTGCTTCGTAAATGGCCTCGTGGAGAGTGCCGAAACGCGTCAGCGTTTAGTATAGTGGTGGTGGTGATAGTTGGGTCTGTGTGGCATGTGTTGATTCGTGTAGCAGTGGAGGTGGAGGTGTTGCATGGAAACATACATTTGCCGCACAGATATAACTATTTGTCATTAGTGGTCGCGGGTGAGCAAAGTAATTGTTTTTTAGTTCATAAATGTGTAATAACTGAAATTGTAAATTTTCCCAAAAGGTGCCCTTTCTTAAATTGACAAGTTTATGATAATTATGAACTTCGCTTAGAATTAAGAGGGTATCAGAATCTGTACATTTAAAAGATGTACGCTAAAGTTTCGATTGAATACCAACTAGGTACCTATATAGACGAAAACATCTGTATCACTGTCTTGATCATAACACAAGTTCATATTTTTACACTTTGTTGTAATGATGACATTTTGGGAAAATGGGAAAGTGACAATTCGAGTAACGTGCATCTCTTGAGAAAGTGACGAGCACGTTAACATATAAGGTGCACTGTGTTCCAAAGTGTGTTTTACGTTCCTTAGCCAATTTGTCTCAGGGACTTTCCTATTGTTTTCCGACTACGTAAAGTTGATAACTCATTAAGCAAAATGTTTGTTTTGAGATTCAACTACCTATTACCGAATCATGTTTATTATTTCCCACGCAAGGTTGTTACATAATAGACCGATCTTAATACCATAATTTTTGTTTCATTTCTTATCAGTGCAGTGATCAAATGCACTATTAAATTGATACGCGTTTTTATTTTAATAGTTTAACAATAACATTTATGGTTTTCGTTTCTTTCCATGCAAAATTGAGATGGCGATTTTTTTATGTAAAAATAATAATTAAAAAGTACTTACCAGGCTTAGGAGCCCTATCCTGTTCTGCACACACCACCATTTTGACACAAAAAACACTAAAAAGTCCACTTGAAAAAGCTCAAAAATTCGATTTCCGAAGCTCACGCCAAAATAAAATAGTACATTACTGCAGGGGCCGGGAAGAAAGGGGTTGCCGGACGAATGGGTTAGACGGCCGAGTAGTATACGAGGCCGACTAAAGAACGAATCCGGCAACCCCTGTTCCGGCCGAAGCTTGTATAGTGCTTTTCTCCAACAATGCGAGGAAAAAGAATGACCTTCTCGATAGATTTAAAAAAAAAATCGCACAGTAAATGAAAGTTGGTTTAACTCACAATACAGAACAAATCAGGGAATGCGGTCAATTAAAACCGCACGCTGCACAGTGTCCATTTATTATTAATTTTTTCTACGTGCTTATACTTAAAATATGATCCTATTCTGTATTTTACAAATCCAACGGCATATCTGCTTGTAAAAACGACACGAGACGGGATTAATTAATGTTGTCATTCGTACAAACGTCACGATATGTTTGCGTGCACCGAGATGACTACGACAAACACACTACACTTACCTAAATAGTTTTAGTTACTTCGGTTTTAGATGCGCTCGCGGGTTCTGGTTTATCATGTATTTTAAGGTTTGAGTCAACCACTGTAGCTATTAAAAGTAACCATTAATATTACACAGCAATGACAATAATTGTAGCTTAAATGAACACTAAGGAACTAAAAATTCTTTGAGCAAACCGGTAGGTAGGTTTACTCCACAAATCTTAATCATTTGCTCTTTTCAAAACAAAAATAAACTGAACTAACTTAACCTCCAAATCTCACGTATCTCATAAGTTCTATGAAATTACGAAAATTTTCCCTTCCTACTGCTTAGCAGTGCTTTAGCCACCGAGCCTCCTGCTCTGCTCTACCGACTGAGCGCTGTCAAAAGCGGCATAAAGATAATAGTTTGACCGACAGATGGCGTTACTATGTAACTATTTATATTATTAACTTTTTTCATATTTAATCTCGCGTTAAAGAAAAGCAAATATTTAAAATAAATTTATATAGACACGCTGTTTCTCCCCATTTTCATTTAATCCGTAGTCATTAAACAAAATAAAAAGCTGCTTTGGCTGTTTGGGATTATTGTCTAAATCGGATTGTTAATTTAAAAGTTCAATAACTGTGAAGTAATGAAAATTTCCCGGTCGCTCCCGTTTTTTCCCGGCCGCTTATTGCTGTCAAATTATTTTTGAGCCAGCAACGATATACTTCCTGGAAGCTTTTTTCACCGGCAAGATGCACATTTCCGGGCAAGTTGGAGAAAAATATTTTTTTTTTGCTTGTGTCGAATTTCGATTTTATTTTAATCGGTACGTTTTACGATTTTAACTATCGCTTCCACTGCTCCGCTGCCATGTGGAGACTAAGGTGAGGTTGCTCGCTCAAGGCATTGCCGGCCGACCACTGTTGCCACTGTTTTTATATGACGATCGACTGATTGTGTGCGTTTATTCGCTATAGCTGCGCGCCGCGGCTCTGTTTTCATTATTGATTTGATTTTTGGCTCAATTCATCTTACTGATCTGAGTTGATCGTCATTTACTATGCAATTTTTTAATAACAAAAATACAGAAACGAACATAAGGCAGTGGTGAAATTTGTATAGAAGTTGGTCTAACTATCTGCTTAATTTTTTTTCTCCCGTGACTTAAAAAAAGTATTCCTTAATATCAGAGCTAATAATGTTGATTTGCTCATCCTCCTTTTATTGAAAAATAAAATAGGTATATTTTTTATTTTTTATTTTATGGCATCGTGATGCCATCGTTCTATACTGGTTTTTGCTACAGACAGTTTCAGTTGTTGTTTATCCTTGAATCTGTAACTGTAACCAGTTTGAACCAGTAAGTTACACCTTGAGACTCATTTGCACATTCAAGTGAGATAAGGATCAATTTCTTACTGCTGGCCTCTCTGTCATCTACTTAACAAATGTAAGATTTCAATGACAATTCGGTGTCTGGTAACTTGAAGAGCTTTTGTTTTAGCGGGATTCAGGTTGGCAAATAAATGTAGTTCGAATTGTCACTGTGAATTGTAAATTTTATTGTCTCTCTTCTCAGTCGTACACTCTTGCCAGAGTGGTCGTGGTCATGTTTCGGTCGGTTTCTGCGCCACCGCTGTCCTCGCGATGCGTCGCATTGCAGCTCGCTGTTTGGCAGAGTGAGAGCAATCGTTTATGCTGGAGTGCGTCACATATTTTATGAGGTCTGTCCACCGTTTCGGAGAGCGGCCGCGAGATCTTTTGCCCTCAACTTTTCCTTGCACTACCAGTCGCTCCATGGAGCCTCTTTTTGAAGTTTGGAAATTTTATTGTAAAGTTGGTGAAATAGGGCTAGACAGCTTACTGTCTCTCAGAAACGGCATCTGCTAAACGGACGATAAGGATCCCGATTCCGTTCGCCTCGAAAGATTGCTTTCATGTAACAGCATTCTGATGCTGTTTATAATATGCCAAAATCATTTGTTCAATTTCAATTGGCTTCAAAAATGCCTCAGCATCGCTTTCGATTGTCGTGACCTTACGCTATACAATTTGTTTCATTTTCAAAGCGAGCTCGGCATGGAATTGACATGAAAAAAATGAACACGATAGTGATTCCAAGAGAGTGAGACAATAAGCCTGCCGGTCAGATTTTTTTTTAGAATTCCGTACCTCAAAAGGAACAAACGGAACCCTTACAGGATCACTTTGTTGTCTATCTGTCTGTCTGTCACGACCCTTTTTCTCTGGAACGCGTGGAGGTAGCAGGCTAAAATTAATACCGAATACTCAAACCTGCAGTCCCTTGAAGCTGTGAAAAAAACAAATTTCTAAGTCAACGCAATCAAAAGATACAGTAATTAAAAAATTCCAAAAACCTAAAGGGTACTTCCAGTTGCCCTAGAAACTTGAAACTTGGTATGAAGGTAGCTCTTATAGCACAGCCACTCCGAAAAACCTCAAAATCTTAAATTTTTATGTCGGTCTGTAGATTTCGCAGACCAATGTAAGTTGACCCCACACTGCGTATATTTTGCTTAGGAGCAGGGCTCTGCTTACACTGGACTTTTTAAAACACTGGGGAAAAGCGTTAAAATCTTTCTACAACTCTCGTGCGCGAGTCCGACTCGCACTTGGCCTGTTTTTTTTCTTGCCTGGGCGACACACATAATTATTATTTTATTAGCTGGTGCCCGAGACTTCATCCGCGCAGATTTCGGTTATCGCTATCCCGCGGAAACTATATAATTTTTCCGAATAAAAAGCAGTTTATGATATTCCTCAATATTCAAACTATCTTCTTACCAAATTTCATCCAGATTAATGCAGCGGTTATATCGTGAAGAGATAACAAGCAGACAGACAGAGAGACAGAGTTACTTTCGCGTTTATAATATTAGTTAGGAAGTTAGGATTGACCCAAAAAATATTATGAAATCTTTATCAACGATTTGTTCTAACGATTTTATCACAAGATCCTATTCTGTGTAAATTTGCAGTATGAAATAGGATTATAGATTAATTTATATTAAAAACAAATGCAAAAAGTAACACGAACCAAACACAAAACACACGACACAATAACACGATATTCTTTCTAGTCGTTAAATACCAATAACACTTGCAGCTTTATGTACCTAAGTTACAAATCGGTCAAGAGCGAGTCGCACACGCACATCAAGGATTTTAAAAATTATTTATTTTTTTGTTCCTTTGACACATAATATTATTATGTTTGACTTAAAGTAAGGGTTAAATATACATGTTATTAATATCCAAGCTACCGTCAATAACTTTTGTACTACTTTACCTACGTACAGTCCATTCAATCGTCTATCCTATACGTCCAAGCAGTTAGCGCTATCTCTTAACTTATATTGGAACTAACGCAAATTGTTATCCGCAGTAGAACTAAAGTTACCGACATAGCCCGAAGAATTGCGATACTTAGGTGGCAGTGGGCGGGGCACATTGCTCGCAGAATTGATGGCCGAAGGTTCTCGAATAGCGTCCGCGGACCGGGAGACGAGCTGTCGGTAGGCCTCCAACAAGATGGAGCGACGACCTGGTAAAGATCGCGGGACCGCGGTGGACGCGGAAAGCACAAGACCGGTCTGAGTGGAGAGCCGCGGGGGAGGCCTATGTCCAGCAGTGGACGTCTTTCGGCTGATATGATGATTATGATGAATTTTTTATCGAGTTCTGGAAAAACTGTTCTATTTAGTCTGCGTTTTTTTCTGTATTTACATAAACGTCTATTAAATAAAATGGTTTGAAAAAAGAGGAGCCCGGAAAAACATTGAATAATGCAAGCAGAGCCCTTTTATAATAGCATTAGTATTTCCTGAGGTAACCATTTCTGACGAACAGACAGACCGACTGAGTCACACAGCATATTCCTTCTTGATATTTTGGTGCGGAGCTCTAAAAAGGAGTAGGTAAGTTTAATATACGTTACAAATTGTAAAATGTAAATTGTAGATGACAGGCTACAACTCTACAAGTGTCTGTTGAATAAAAATTACATGCTACAAATTTGTCATGGCGGAGCGGATAAAATTGTGAAATTGTACCTACAATTTTACATACTTCTGTTTATATATTTTTTTATTTTACAGGTATTAATTTACATATTTGTAGGGAAAACAGTTTAATAAACACATAATTGTAATTACAAGTCGTTACATTTTGTAAATTGTAGTATAATCTACAAACCCTCCAGGGTTGCGGGTGTCTATGGGCAGTGGTGATCACTTACCACTTACCATCACTTGCTCGTTTGCCTTCCTCGTCGTATAAAAAAAAATCCAACTGGTAGACTCACGACATGTCAAAACTTTACAATTTCGTGCGTCAACCTATGGACTAGAGAAATTAAAATACATATAAAAAAAATGGTTGATGAAGTTATTGTACGGAGAAAGCGAGTTATTCGTAAAAGGGTACATTTTATTTTTAATGTGCCAGATTTTACGTTCAACAAAAAAATTCAGGTGAGGAAAGCTACCGTCGAATATTTAATAACGAAGATAGGACATGAACTTGCAGCTTGCAGCCCTTACTTCTACAGAGCAAAATTTTGTCTACATTGCACTGGATGGGCTGTGGCTCACAAGTTTGCACTAAATCAACAGACTAGCACATCTTTATTCTCGTATAATCAGAGACAGAATAGTAATTTTGTTGTTATTCTCCTGAATTTAATAGTAAAGCACCAAACCAATGAGATAAGATAGTAGTCTAAACTAGATGTAGCTAAACTAAACCAAAGTATATAATATTGATTAAAATCTACCCTCGTTAATTTGCACATTTTACGTAAATTGCAACTTTTTTTTTTACGTTATCAAACAATTTATTAATACATTATAAAACTACATCATTAATATTACTTACGTACAAAGTCAAGTAATGGGCATTTACATTGAAATACATCAGCAACAGGCCTCGTCTACTAGCTTAACCTAAATTACAAAACATCATCAGCAACATGCTTCGTCAAAAAACCCTAACCTAACCTAATTGTAACTTACAACTACACACTCGTTTGTAAATACAATATTGTCACCGAAATCTACAGGCGTTTCCTACATACGCTTTTACAAGACAATCTACAATTACGATAATTGTAAGTAATTTGCTTGTTAGTTTTTTACAAATTTGTAAGCTTTATTGAACAGCACATGCAGCAAAACTTAACAAATATGTCACTTTTCTACAAAATTGTTGGATTGTAATTTGTATTAAGCAGGCCAATAAAACTTGACTTAAAATTGGACCTGCATTATAAGGTACATTACCTAATTTTGGCACTCAACTATCTACCCATTCCTTTAGCGAAACTTACCCAAGTCTTTGCGGGTGATAGGACCTTGTGCGAGGTCCGTCCAGATCGCTACCACTATCTTACTTGTACCTGGATTTTAACATACATTTTGGCACTTCAAACTGCCAAGTTTACTGAAACCTATCAAAGTCTACTGAGTATTTAATTGTTTAATGAATCATGATCCAATAAAATTTATACATACTATAGTTATATAATATCATGGCGCATACTTGCTCCCGACTGCTATCCACGTGTGACGCTGACGGCAGGATTTCAAAACACAACACCTTGTTGTAAGTAACTGTTCAAACACCCACTACCACAAACTTTAAGGTTGGAGCTGATAATCGAGGTGTTTCCTCACAAAATTCCACTTCTGACGTCTTAATACCTACGCAAATTATGACACGCTCGAACCTCATACAAATCGACTAACTCTTTCCCTCTCTATCCCTATGCATAAATGACGAAATTCCGACTATTCTGTTCCACTGTTCTCTTTGCCCCCAAAACTATCCTATTTTTACTTTATCGTGACAATAACACCATTATTCAGAATCACGAAATCGTCTATCTCCTTTCTTCAGCATCGGGTCTTCAACTACTTCAAACGTTTCGTCTTCAGGCTCGTTCCAGTCAGCAAGTTCCGCAGTGCCAAAAATGAGGTAGAAAATGTTTGTGAAGAAAAAGAATCCAGCGGACACGAAGAAGACTTTGCGCCAGAGATGTTCATTTGTCTGAAAATAAGTAAGGATTTAAGATGGCGCGTCCGTAGCTCCACAATGAATTAATACGCGAAATTACATTTAAAATGAAAATAATATTAGTTAATGCAACTGATACAATCATTTTGAGGCCTAATTAGGTATGTGTAGTTGCATACATTACTTTATCTACACACATAATTATAAGTACCGTAAACCGGGGTCAGTAGACACGATTTTGAACTTCAAGCGTAATTTTACCAATTAATTCAAATAGTATAATAAAACTGTGCTGATTTTTATCTGTGAGTCTTAATTAGTTTTTCATTTTTGCATTAGTAAAATAGGCCTAATTGCAGTAAATAAAATAAATTCTCAAAAAACTTCACATTTTTACGAATCCAAAAAATGGGGTTAGTTGACATGACATCAGGGGTGAGACTTTTCTTACCCCTGATGTCATGTCTACTGACCCCATTTTTCAATTCAGTCAGGGTTGTCACAATTTTTTAATTTATCATCATTATCCTCATGCCAGCCGAAAGACGTCCACTGCTGGATATTGGCATCCCCCAAGGCTCTCCACTCAGACCGAATTGTTTATTTAATAGACTTTAAAATTTATAACCGACTTCAAAAAACGCGTTTTAAACGACTTAAAAAAAGGAGGACGTTCTCAATTCGACTGTTACGCGATGACTTACTCCCCAATTATGGATCGGTTTGATAATACTTTAGGTAGGTACTTCTGGGGTAGTCCCACTGTCACCATCATCTTGTATTAAAAACAAAGAAAATGAGTTTTGACAGCCCTAACGCTAGCATGCCTAATAACCACCCGTTCGTTATTTTTCACCCCCCCTGTCGTGGCTTCTTACCACCATATGGCGTGTTTAATAACCCCGTATGGCGTATCTAGTCACCCCGTATGCCGTGTCAATTCACCTCAGCGTCACGTCCAAACGGTTGTGAATTATTTTTGTGAAATTAAGTGTCAAAATTAACAACCACGGTCTTGTCCTTTATTATTTAGACGCTTAAGATGCCGAATTACATGCATGCATGTTACAAAACTGTAATGATTGTTAAATTCACAACTATACTAAAGTTCTAGACGGCATAAAATCTTACCTTGACGACAACTCCCTTCACACTAAAATATTTGAAAGAAAGAAAGAAAGAAAGAAAGAAAACCATTTATTGCCACACAAAATAATTAATAGAGAAAAAAAAGTAATACAATTTAATTTATGAAAAGTGGCAAAAGGAGCGGACTCAGCATTCGCTGCGAGTGCGCACAACAAGTCTGCATCTTCGCAGCGCTGGTTTTCAGGCCGCCCCCTCTCCCCGCACTCCGTACCGCTTTACCAGGCAGCGGGCAGACTAATACTAACGTGCACACAGTAACTAAAATGGAAATCATACTTTTTAACACAAAAGAAAACAAATACACGAAAGGACATGTTTAAGCAAAATTCTAAATTCTAAATTCGTGGACAACAATGGGGTGCAATCTGATAACTAGATTAGATTAGATTAGATTCATTTATTTCGATTTGAAAATTACACATATTATTTGACATGTCAAAATATACTTCATTCACAAAAAGATCTTCATCAATTAAATAATAATAAAAAATATATAGAATATAAAACAATTGATTCAAAGTGGGACAATGTCAATAACAGAACTAGAAATAAAATAAAACGTAATTAAATGTCAAAATAATAATAATAATATTAAGTCACAGAATGTGAGAATGTCAATAATTATAATTATACTAAAACAAAGGTACAAACTATGGTACAGAAAAAACAAAAAAAAAAACCAAAAAAACACATTTCAATGTCAAATAGTTTCGCTGTACTCTTTCACAGAATACAGCGATTTATTTAAAAGAAGTTTTTTTAATTGGCGTCCAAACGTTTCATCCGAAGATTCGTTTTTTAGGTCAGCGGGTAGTTTTTCGTACAGTCTAGGGCCAATGACGCGCGGGTTTTTGTCGAGCAGCGCCAACCGCCGTGGCACCGCTTGCAATCGCCCGGTCTGACGGGTTATTCTACCCGGAATATTGACGCGTTTAAATGAATTAATGTTACGGCGAGTTAACATTAAAATGTCGTACACATATTGAGAGTAGTGCGTCAATATTCCAAATGTTTTAAATAGATCCCTGCACGAATCCCGTGGTTTGACACCCGCCAATATGCGCAGAGCTCGCTTTTGTATTCTAAACACTTTGTCGGAGTTCGTCGAATTTCCCCACAAAATAATGCCGTACGACAAGAGCGAATGGAAGTGAGCATAGTAGATCTGGACTAGGGCTTTCCCGGAAACAAGTGGCTTAAGCTTTCGCAATGCAAAAACAGCACTGCATAGTTTTTCACAAAGCTTCTCCACATGCTGTTTCCAAGTTAACCCGGAGTCCATCACAAAACCTAAAAACTTGGTCATGTTGCATAATGGCAGTGGACTATGAACCTGTGGGGTCTCAGTGTGGTTCCTGGCTGAAAACAACATCACGTTGGACTTCGTGACGTTAAGGATTAATCCATTTGCCGAAAACCAATCGCTTAGCTGATCATATACGCTACGTATCTTGTGTTCAAGCTGGTCATATGCACACGCGTTCACTACAACTGTGGTGTCATCCGCAAACAACACAACTTGACCATCAGGCACAGAGGCTGCAAGATCATTGACAAACAATGAGAACAGGGTATTTCCCATAGACGAGCCCTGTGGAATCCCGACGTCTACATCGCCTGCACTAGATTGAACCCTCTTCCCATCAATTATCACTGCAACCGTCTGTTGTCTGCCTTTTAGGAAAGATGTGAACAATTGTAAGACTTTGCTTTTAATGCCGTAGTGCTTAATTTTTTCTAATAGCAATTCATGGTTAATTACATCGAACGCTTTAGACAAATCACAGAATATACCTGCTACTTTGTCCTTCTCATCCAAATCTGCAATACAGTCATACACTTTATACGCAGCTAGTGTGGTAGATCTATTTTTCCTGTATGCAAATTGTCTGTCCGTCAGTAGGTCATTTGTCTCTAGATGACTCAATAAGCTGTTTGATAAAATCGATTCAACAATTTTTGAGATGTTTGGCACTATAGTGATAGGTATGTAGCTATCAACCGCACATCTATCCCCTTTACCTTTAAATACAGGACAGACACGTGTAATTTTCAATACATCTGGGTACACTCCTGATTCAAATACACCATTAATAAGTTCAACTAGTAAACCCGAAATGACCGGCCAGATAAACAAGAGTATGATAACAGAGATGTCGTATATGTCAAGAGTGCCGCGCGTCTTCATCATCGCCAGCAACACGCGGTTGACGTCCGCAAGTGTTACCGTGGGTAAGACAAAGTTCGGAACAGTAACATCGTGAAGAAAAATTTCTAAATATTTAACAGATGTACGTGTGTTAGTTTGTAGGGTGTGTTTAGATGCAACTGTGAGAAAATGTTGGTTGAGGTGTTCAGGTACGCTGTGGGGTGGTATTTCATTGGCCTTTTGATCCTTTAGTTGCAAAGTTTGCGTCCTCGATTTTGATGATATTTCCTCATTAACAACGCATTAACATTAACAACTAAGTGGTTTCCATCTCTAATTGGTCAAGTAAAAGCATTTTTTTCAATTTGACTTTAAAAGCGTATTGGGACACAATGTCACTTCGCAATGGTGGTGGTAGATCGTTCCAAATTTTCGAAGCTGCGAACTTGAAACCACCTCGACTGCCTACCATCTTGTGCAGTGGAAGGAAAGCCTTGTTTGAGACTTTACTACGTGTATTCCAGCAATGTATATCTTTCATCCATGTGATCTTTTCATACAAATACTGTGGTCGTTTTTTTTTAACAATGTTTTGTATTAAGCAGGCTACGTGCAGCCATTTTCAGGATATGTTTGCTGTTTAGAATTGGTGTGATGCGGGCGCGCCTTGGCACTGCAAAACAGAACCTCGTACATGCATTCTGAACCCTTTGAATCGCTTGTGATGTTTTCCCGTACAGACGAGGACCATAAACAGCATCACAGTAATTGAACTATGATAGAACAAGCTACTCAACCAGCATCAGCCTGACCTCTTCGGTGAGAAATTTTCGAATTCCGTACAGTGTCTTGAGCCTGTAGAATGCATTTCGTATTTTTAAATTAATGTGCTCGGTGAACCGTAATTCCCCGTCCATCAGCAGTGCCAGGTTCCTTGCCGTTTCCACTCTTTCGATATCAGTTCCATCAATGAGCAGGCTCGGTTTGTGCTCTATTACCTGGCGTCGTTGATGTTTGGCTCCAAGAACCAAATACTTCGACTTTGCAGGGTTCAATACCAGATTATTATCGCTTGCCCACATAAAGATAATTGCAAATAAAAATATTTGGTATGTAACAAACTTCATGTCTGTCGAATGTTACCAAAGCAATTGAAGAAATGTTGCAATTAAAGAATAAACCCAAATATAACTGGCTCAAGTTATCGAGACACCATTTTGTAGCCATCTGAAAAAAATCTCCAAGATATTTCTAGTCACCCCGCGATTTCTATTCACCCCGGTTTACGTTACTCTAAGATGGGTTAAGAATTTGGCTGTTTTTGAAGACGAAAATTGATTATCGTAATGATGGTCATTACCGACGGTTTCTGAACGCTTATTAGAGGATAGCTTACGTCCCGTGGCTTTGCCCCCGAGAAACATTTCAAAATGGGCTAGTTCCCTATCCCGTGGGAACTACGAAAAATCCCTTCTTAGTGCACCTCTAGGATACTCAAGGTATATGTCTGCCAAATTACAAGTCTCTAGGTCCAGTGGTTTAGGCTGTGCGTTGTCTGTTAGTCAGTCACTCAGTCAGTCAGTCAGTCAGTCAGTCACGGTACTGTTTTATAGGTACAGATTTATGATAATGTGCAGATAAAAGTACTTACCACATCTGTCAAAATGCAGCCAGCTACGATGGGTGCTAAGGAACCGATGCAGTTGGCAGAAAAATTGCTGATACTCATGAGAGTACCAGCAAAGTTGGGAGCGAGGTCGATGTGGTTGATCTGCAAAATGATCAATGCTTTATCATTATGGGTTTGTCTAAAATGACATTTTGTATAACTGTGTAAACATTGACATCCATACTTTCAGAACTAATGATTAGAAAAGTAAAAAATTTCAAAAACTGGTAAACCGATTTTAATGACACTTAGCTAAGAACCGTCTAGATTAAAGTAGCTTTCGATTAAGAAAAAAACCGCATCGAAATCGGTCCATACGTTTTGGAACTATGATGCCTCAGACAGATAAACAGACACATAGACACACATTTACTTACATAAATCAAACTTATAACTTCCCTCTTTTTCGTCGGGTTTTAAAAAGAGGATATAGAATAGTTTATTTGTTATGCAGGGCTGCTCAGTTATTGTTTGGCACGAGATGCAAAGTAACTTTTCAGCCAAGCGAAACACACAGCTTTTCATCTCACTACAGCGAGGAAAACGGTAGATAAGAGTAAAACATGTAATGATTAAAATATTTACATTATTTTTAGATCCAAGATCAAGGATGATACTACGACGTTATTGGCAATTAAAAAAAGTCAACAAACAATCAAAGTTGTGTTAAAGATGACAAACTGTCATCCACCATATTGAATCCTAATAATAATGTTGAATTTGAGCGCATCGAGGTCGAATTACACGAAATCGATACCCGTGACTAGGTATTTTTGTATCAAAAGTGACAAACTGTAAGCCGCCATCTTGGATCCAAAAAATCCGAGGTTAAATTACCCGAAATGGGAATATAATTTATTTACGTAATAAAAGCAATTTACAATGACATTAAATCAAAGCTAAAACTAAATAAACTAAAACTTAAAACTAAATTAAATCTAAATAAGACCCCCAAAGCATGGTGCCCAAAAGGCTGGCAGCGTTGCCTCGCTGAATGGCGATGCTGATTCTTTGAGAGAGAAAACTGCCAGCCCTTTGGTCACAAGTTGCATCGACTAACCGCTTTTGCAACTCTGAAATAAGCTTGTAATTCAAATTGGCATCCATGATCAAATTTTTCGCTAAAAAAGTCAAACTGTCAGCTGCCATTTTGGATACAAGAAACAATAAGTATTCAATAATCATTAGGTTCGAGAATTCATTTTTCTGGTTTATAGGGTTCCGTACCTCAAAAGGTAAAAACGGAACCCTTAAAGGATCACTTTGTTGTTCGTCTGTCTGTCTGTCTGTCAAAACCCTTTTTCTCTGGAACGCGTGGAGCTCGCAAGCTGAAATTAATACCAAATGCCTAAACCTGCAGTCCCTTGAAGCTGTGAAACAATCAAGTTTTTAAGTCAACGCAATCAAAAGATACAGTCATTAAAAAGGTCATTTCCATACAAATTGCCGTACTTTGAAAACCTAAAGGGTACTTCCAGTTGTCCTAGGAATTTGAAATTTGGCATGAAGGTAGCTCTTATAGCACAACCACCCAAAAACACTTGGGAAAATCATGGAAATCTTTGTACGGAACCCTCGTGCGCGAGTCCGACTCGCACTTGTCCGGGTTTTTCCGTATATTTACGCATCGGTTTGAAATTTGTGAAAAATAATTTCGAACGGGGTGACCGTAAAAATAAAAAAGAATTAGACTAACAAGCTTTTCAACATAATTGGACTTACATGACAGCCTACATTCGTTGCAAAGGCAAAGGCGCAAATAGTGACAAGGATTGTTTCGACGACGTAGATATCTTTGTCCACAAACGCTAACGCGACCAAACCAATTGCGGGGGTTACGCATCCTGCAATAACATAAAACATAATATATGTAATTACATTATAGTATGAATCTATCCGTAGGGTGCCGTGTGGTGCCGGTCGAGAATTGCACCACCCCATCTCTTCCCGTGGGTGTCGTAAGAGGCGACTAAGGGATAAACCGGAGGATGGGCAGCAGCGTCCTCCGCGAACTATCGGGTATAACTGCGGCCGCCAACCCGCCTGCCAAGCGTGGCGACTAAGGCATTTTCCCCCCAATGGTACAAAATAAAATAATAAATAATGAATTCACAGAAACAGCCCAGACCCCTAGTCCCCGGTGGCCCCGCTATTCCTGGCTCCGGTAGCGGCCATGGTAACGGCGGGGCAGGGGGTGTTACAGTTAATCTCCGGCAGAGGCCCGGCTACCAAAAATGACAACCTTTGTCCCTGGCAACATATAACTGCCGAACACTGCGGACCGACGAAAAGTTGCTGGAACTGGAGGAAGAATTGAGCAGGTTACGATGGGGAATCGTAGGGTTGTCAGAAGTCCGGCGAGAGGGGGAGGACATGATAACCCTGAAGTCCGGTAATCTGCTCTATTTCCGGGAGGGCGACCACCAGTCCAAGGGAGATGTCGGTTTTATCGTCCACAAGTGATCAACGTGGTGAAGATCGAGAGTGTGTCGACCAGGGTAGCGTGCCTTGTACTCAGAATGACCCAACGATATTTATTGAAGGTCATACAGGTATACGCTCCGACTTCGACGCACTCCAACGATGAGGTGGAGGCTATGTATGAGGATATCTCCAGAGCCATGCATAGCTCCAGAACTCACTTCACGGTTGTTATGGGGGACTTCAACGCAAAGCTGGGCAAACGAGACGGTGAAGAGCCGAAAGTGGCAAAATTTGGAGTGGGGTGTAGGAATCACCGGGGCCACCTACTGGCCGGTTTTATGGAGAAGGAGGGACTATATGATGAACTCCTCCTTCAAAAAACGTGAGCATAGGAAGTGGACCTGGATGAGCCCGGATGGTGTAACGAGGAACGAGATAGACTTCATCATGTCGACGAAAAAGCACATATCGACGCTTGAAAGGAGACATTGACTAAGCGACATACGGGTAACTTTACAGGAGACGAGTTAAAAGTTAGACTTTTCAGAAAAAAATCGTGTAAGTTCTTGTAATCATCTTACAGTCGTAATTGTTACTGTTTTGAAAATCTTATTTTATTATCTACATCGTGGCATTTACAACTATTCATAAACAGTATTATTTCAAAAGTTAAGTGTCGCTTAGTAAATTTTACTTGAACGTAGAAACGGGAAAAATGTACTAACCGACAACCGTTGATCTTGTAAAGTAAAGTAAAAATTTAGTAAAGACGAATTATACCAAATTTATATCAGGTAAAAATAACCTAACCATGATCAAAAAGATTAGGAATTTGAGGCAAAACTGCTTAAATTTTATTTATAAGTTGACGTATGCTAGTAAATTTAAATTAAGTAACTCTTGTTTTAGAAAATTGGATTAACATTTTTATCAAGAATGACGTTAAAAATGCACTTTTATACTGCAATGCGATTTATTCAGTCGTTATAATTAATAATATTGACACGTGGCAGCGTTGACAAGCCATAAGTTCAAGAAAAAGGAACTGGCAGCGCAACAGCCGTGTGTTATATTACACGAACCATTTGGAGCCACTTTTGACTGAAAATCTATTAACACAGACAAATTAAATTTGTTTTGTTTAATAAAACCCCTTAGAACTAGAACCTCTAATTTCATAAATACTTACAACTTAAACAATTTTATTAAAATATGAACGTACGTAAAACAACGTACGGGTCATTTGAAAGTCGGTTAGGTTTTTGAACTATTATTAATCACTAAGTCAGTAACTGACTGGCATAAGTAATCCAGAAGGTTGAAAATTTTCATACTTATGTAAGTCCGGTGACGATACAATAAACTGGTTTTAAAATTATGGTGGTTCAGTCAGATTTGTCTCCGCAGGAGGGAACTCTGCAACGGTTGATGGAATCGACTTAAAATGTTAATTATGCATGTATAAGGTTCCGATGACAATCGCAAATACAGTCAACAAAAACTGCAGTCAGAAAATAGAGCTTGTATCAAAAAGGATTGGGTAATAAAACCCAACTGATGAATTATAGACTCATTACACTTCTGAGACATGCCTATAAGCTGTATTCAAGAGTCATCACGAATCGTCTCGCACGCAGGTTCGACGACTTCCAGCTTACTGAACAAAGTGGTTTCAGACAAGGATGTAGCACCATAGATCACATTCACACACTGCGGCAGGTTATACAGTAGACAGGGGAGTATAGCCAGCCATTAACTTAGCGTTTGTGATCTATGAAAAAGCATTTGATTTGATAGCGCCCTGAGCTGTGCTAAAGTCTCTTCAGCGGTGCCAAATTACCGGTACATAGTCCGACTGCTGGACCAGAACTCAAAACCCATCCGATTGTAGCGAAGAGTGTAGCAGGGCGACGTCATATCTCCAAGACTCTTCACTGCTGCATTAGAAGACGTTTTCAAGATTCTGAACTGAAAAGGACTCTGCATCAACTTTAACGAGAGTACTTCACTCATATTCGATTTGCCAATGATATCATAGTCTTGGCTAAAGCCAAGGAAGACCCAGACAGAATGCTCGATGACCTCAGTAGAGTTTTTCAACAAATGGGACTCAAAATGAACATAGAAAAAATTAAGGTCATGTCGAACCACTACGTTATAACCACTCCTCTGAAAGTTGGGAACTCTACGCTCGACAATTCCATATCCCTGGGACAAGTTATTCAGTTACGTCGGTCCGACTTCGAGAAAGAAGTCAACAGTCCAATCCAACTCGGCTAGGCAGTGTTCGGTAAGCTAGGCAACATCTTTTCGACACAAATACACCAGTGTCTTAAGACAAAAATTTGACTGAGTGATGACGAATGGAACTGAGACGTAGTCAATTACAGTGGGCCCTATTGGGCTTATTAGAAAGCTCAAAATCACTCGAAGGGCAATGGAAAGAGGTTAGCTTGGAGTATCCCTGCAAGAGCAAATCAGAAAAGAGGAGATCCGTAAAAAACAATATTGATTGATATAGCTCAGCAGATTGTTCACCTTAGTGGTCGGAGCACGTTGCTCGTAGAACTGATGGCCGTTGAGGCCGTTAGGGTCATAAGGCTCTAGAGTGACGACCGCGCACCAGAAGGCGAAGTGTTGGTAGGCCGCTCGCAAGGCGGACGGACGATTTGGTAAGGATCATGGGAAGCCATTGAACAGTGGACGTCTTCCGGCTGATATGATCATGATGACAGATTAATTTTGAATCATAAATAATAATTTTTTCACAAAAAGTAATTGTATTAAGCCAATGTAAACAGGTCCAAAAAATGGTTCAGAAAACATTATTTACGAGACAAGTAAACGAGCAAGTGGGTTACCTGGGGGTAAAAGGATAGCAGATGCGTTGCCAACCTAGAGGGGTGAGATGAAATGCCTCTTGTGCCCGTGATTTCTTCGGCTATCTTACTCTCTACACCGGGACACAACAATGCAGTCCTTTTTAATGTCTGGATTATTTGATCATCGGAGATTTAATTTGTGTAGTTCAAGGATCTACTGAAATGCCCGCGAGCGTAACTCGAGTGACTTGAAAAACGATGTAAAAGGTTTTATCTCGGAAAATAATTATTGTCTCATATTGTAGAAAATTAAAGTTACATAAGAAACGTATTATTAAATTTAATATTAGGTATATGACGACCGGATAGCTCAGTGGTTAGACACCCTGACTATGAAGCTTGAGGAGATGTTTGTATGATGAATACGAATGTTTGTTCTCAGGTCTTGGATGTTTAATATGTAATGTATTTTTTTTTTTACTATAAACTGGTCAGTGATTGACCCGTATCTCACTTGACGGAAGGTGCAGATGAGGCCTAAGATGTAACTCACTGGTTCAGTAACAGCCTATTCACTCTAGCCTTGAAGATCCCTAGATTGTACCCGTCCGGAAATGCAGAAGATGGGAGCGAATTACATTCCTTAGCAGTTCGCATTAGAAAGGATAAAGCAAACCGTCTCGTGCGGTCCAACGGAATGTATTTATCTATATAAGTATGTTTATCCGTTGTCTAGTACCCATAGGCTTTGCCTAAGTTGGGACTAGGTCAATTGGTGTCAATTGTCCCATGATATTTATTTACCATTTATAAAAAAAATGTTCTTTAGGTTAAAATAGCCAAAATCTAAAAAAAATCTAGGTTTTTAGGCCTTTAAAAGTTGTTTCCAGGACTCCCACCTTCGAGGACGCAAACCAAGATTTGGCATACCCACACGATACCAAACGATCCTAAACAAAAATATTTTTTTTCTGCAATGGGCTCAACACAAACACAAAAACACATCAAAAACAATAAATGTGATAAGTAATTGGGAGCTCTTTCGGTATTAGGAATTGTGTGGTTGTCGACTTCGCCCTTATTGAGATCTAAATTGGGTTCCAAGTTGTGTAGATAATCCTGAAATTTATTAGTAATCATGTACATACAACATTGCAAAATAAATTTAAAACACAATTTTGTTGTTTTATCTGCTACAATGTTTGCTATTTGAAAATGTTACTTCTTAAATTTGAGCAGTTGATATTTTTACCACAAGTAGATGAGTTAGGATAAACTAAATCTTAAGATTTGAATTAGCTAGTCTAAATGGTTGCCAAATGTTATTCAACAGGTTTCCCTTCTTAACCATAATGCAACTTAGCTAGTTTTTATAAAATAACTAAAAATGTGTATAGGTAGGTGTAAACTCTTCATTGGTCTTAATTCCTGGATTTTTAAGAGCCTCTTCCAAAATACTATGTGCCCGTTTTCTTCGATCTATTGTTTTGAAAAATATTTACATCATGTCGTATCAAAAAAAAAACAACAAAAATATCAAAAAGCAGTATAAATTTGATTCAAGCAATCAATTAACGGTTTTCGTACCTCTCATTTGACTGGCGTTATTCTTATAACGACGTTAGTTGAGCGCGTCGATAGCATGTATCGAAGCGACTTACAGTCTAGCACTGTAGTTCCTTTGTTACTTTGAAGCTAACTTTACTGCTTGCGCAAACGACCGTGCACGTGACACTCATAGGTGCAATCAACATATTGTAAACGTATTACTTCAATCTAATATTGCCTAAACACCTTTGCACGGGGCGACTTCAGGGTATAAGCAACATTAAACAATCCCATAAATTCAAGTATAACTTACCTAAACCGTAAAACAACACTATGGCAGACAACAACAAAATGGCAGGTAATAATTTACTAACCGACAAAGAGTGGTGTTTTATTGGTCGGTAATCCAACCTGAACCAGTAATATTTCTTAGAAAACAAAGAAGCATTTTTATCCAAGCGCCATTCGAAAAAAAGTACAATTAGTTAAAATGACTTAAATGATAACTAAAAACGTTCTTCGTAAGGAAAAAACATACCATACGCATAAAAATATATTGTCACGTACAAGCAATCTAAGCTAAGTGGAGAAATTACTGTGTCGACGTAGGGTAAAAACTGTCCAAGAGCAAAAGTTGCATATTAAAATTATGACAACCACCATTTTTTCAAAAAAGGTAAACAACTTTGTCGCTAAGTCGACAAAAAAAAGTGAAAATTCGTGAAATCCAAAATGCAGAAGCGACATTGTCCACGCCTACTAGCGCCCTCTACCGGCGCACGCGGAACCTCACCTACCCTTTTTTTAGAAGAAGCATATATACTCTCGCAAGTCACTGGCCACGAAAAAAGCACTAAACATTATTGTATTGGTTTAAAACGAAATAAACCCCTTTTATAAATTAAAATAAACGAATTAATTGAATTGGAATCCTGCAAGCCACCGAATCCTGCACATAAAATGGTCTTCGAACACGGATATTGCGGATAATCGAGCGAAATAAGTCATCTCGTCAGGAAGTCGAATTACCCTACGAAGAGGACTCCAGCAACTCGTCAGCAGCAGTGAACGGTCAGGCCCTCATTCCCGTCTATTCCAATCCTAATCGTATTGTGTTTAAAACCGTGCTAATTGCGTGCATTCCAGCGCGATCGAGTTACGTAACTTATTCGAGTGATGATTTTGCTTTGTTACTGCTAATTCATTGGTTTACACGTAAGTACCTCTAATCTACTTGTAGGCTTCCAAAATGACTGACAAAGTTAATATTCCTTCGAGTGGTACCAAAGAGGAACAACTTGTTGAGCTTCGCAAACTAAGAGGTCATTTAAAAGGACGATTGACACAATTTAAAAAATCTGTCGACTCCTTCGAAGAAGTTAGTCTTTCTAAATTGCTAGTCTCCGAATTAAAACTTAGAATGCAAGCTGCTACTGAGACTTTCCAAAAGTTTAATTACGTACAAAATGAAATAGAAATGCGTAGTGTAGAATCGGATATGCAAATGCATTACAGTTACGTTGCAGAGGTAGAATCGTTGTTTTTTTCTACTATGGCTAGTGCTAACTGTTTAGTCGACGGTGCGGAGATGACAGACAGCCCCGGACGAACGGTTTGTCCTCATATGAGCTCAGAAAAAATACGTTCTAATATAAAATTACCCGATATAAAATTGCCTGTTTTCGATGGGTCGTATGATCGTTGGCTCGAGTTTAAAAACTCCTATGTTACGATGATTCACAACGATTTAAGTCTGGATGCAATTCAAAAGTTCCACTACTTACGATCCTCACTTAGCGGTAGTGCATTACAAGTAATAAGTGCATTAGAATTTACGGCCGCTAATTACCTTCACGCATGGGAGTTGCTCGAGAACCGGTTTCACAATCCTAGGCTTTTGGTACACAATCACATAAAATCACTTTTCAACATTTCACCCCTAAAACAGGAGTCTCCTTGGCAAATACGTAAACTTATAGACACTGTTTTGCGAAACTTGCGAGCTCTAAAAACGTTAGATGAGCCGACAGACGCGTGGGACACTTTGATAATTTATTTAATTGTTTCAAAACTTGATGCGTCCACGGAACGCGAGTGGGAACATCACAAAGGGACTGCCGGTTCTAACACTCACACTACTGACTTGTCAAAACGGCTAAAGTTAGATGATCTCATTACATTTCTCAAAAACCGAGCTGATATGTTGGAAATGATAAACGCGAATCATACAAAAGCCCCCACCGGCCCGAGTAGCAAATCTAATCTGTCTTCAAATAGAATTCCAATACAAACAATTAGTTGCATTTCTGCTAAAGACGGTGGAGCCAAATCTAAACCGGTTCCTAATAAAAGAATGCGTGCCTGTGCTTTGTGTAATGAGAATCATTCACTTTACACTTGTTTTAAGTTTTTAAATTTATCGATTCACGATAGGTTAAATTTCGTACGAAACAAAAACTTGTGTCGTAATTGTTTGCGCGAAGGGCACTCTTTTACTGAGTGTTTGTTTGGTCCGTGTAAGCAGTGCCAGCAAAAACATAATAGTTTGCTGCATGTTGAGAGTAGCCGCGGTGAGAGTGTGTGCGTGTGGCCGTCGAATGAGCAACTCGATGCCGGGCACATCTAATACCTATTGCGCATCAGCTGACCACTCGCAAACAGCTGAGCGTTGCAACGAAGGACTTGAGGGACCGCAGTTCGTTTCCAGTTCGTTTCAAGTTCTGTTATCCACGGCGTTAATAGAAGTCGCTGACGCTAAAAATCAATTCCACTCAGCTCGCGCACTTCTTGATAACGGAAGTGAACATTGTTTCGTAACAGAAGATTTAATTAAACGCTTAAATGCGACTAAAATAAAGTGTAGGACAATCTGTCACACAGTCGAATCATTCATGCGCAATTAATATACGTTCAAGAACAAGCGATTATCACAAGTCAATTAAATGTTTTGTCCTGCCGCGCATTACATCGAATATGCCCTCGACTAACATAGACTGCGACTTTATGCGAATACCTGAGAATATTCATTTAGCTGATCCCAATTTTAACGTGTCTTCCAAAATCGATTTATTAATTGGCGCGGATATATTCTGGGAACTATTAGACGATAATAGGATTCGGTTACCAGACGGCCCTTACTTACAAAATTCAAAATTAGGTTGGTTGATATCTGGTCCCGTATGTACTCGGAGCTTGCGCATCAATAATCAAGCACAGTGCAACTTCACACAAAGCTTAGACGTGCAACTCAAAAAATTCTGGGAGTTGGAGGAAATTCCTCAAGTAGGTAGTGTTCTCACAGCTGACGAACGAGTATGTGAGGAGCTATTTTCTAATACGACTAAACGCGATAAAGATGGTAGGTTCTCCGTCCGTATACCGCTAAGAGAGTCAGCTGACGCGCTCGGTGATTCTTATACGTTAGCGAAAAGTCGATTTTTGTCACTCGAGCGTAAACTCGAACGTTCGTCGGACTATAAACGTTTGTATTGTGACTTCATGAGTGAGTACGAGCGCATGGGTCACATGACCCGTGTATCGAAATATGACGAACTTAATTATTTTCTTTGTCACCACGGGGTGTTTCGTGAGAGTAGCAGTACAACGAAACTAAGAGTAGTTTTCAACGCGAGTGTTGCTACCACCTCGAATAAGTCATTAAACGACATTCAACTGCCCGGCCCAGCCCTTCAAAACGACATTTTTTCTGTTTTACTACGCTTTAGGCAACATAAATTCGTAGCCTGTGCCGATGTAGAGAAAATGTTTAGACAGGTTCTAATATAGCCGGGCCAGAGGGCGTTACAGCTGATTCTTTGGCGCGAAAAGCCTACTGATCCATTGCATGTCTACCAGCTCAATACGGTCACGTATGGCACTGCGTCTGCGCCTTATTTAAGTATGCGTTGTATTCGTCAGTTAGCGCAAGAGTGTGGTGATGACGTCATCGCACGCGTCATCAACGAGGACGTGTTTGTTGATGATTTAATCACAGGACACGATGATTTCCAGCATCTACTCGACATTTGTCAAAAGACGTATGACGTTCTGCAGTCAGGCTGCTTTCCATTGCGAAAGTGGACCTTTAACTGTGACGTCACGCATGACAAGGCGAAAGAACATTTCGTCGGTGAGCATACGCAGAATAAAACTTTAGGCATAGGTTGGGATAACGTCAGGGATCAACTATATTTTACAACTAAAATCGATCAGTCAACACATTTGTCTAAATTAAATAAGCGAACTATTCTATCGATTATTTCACAGATATACGATCCCTTGGGGTTACTTTCACCGGCCGTAATTATTTCGAAAATATTACTGCAAAGGCTGTGGCTGAGTAAACTCGATTGGGACACTCCTGTACCTAGCGACATTGCAACGACTTGGAATAGCTTTGTTCAGACCCTTAACTGCTTAAGCCATTTACGTATTCCTCGTCATGTCAGGAGTGACCAAACTCAATACACAGAACTACACATATTTACCGACGCGTCAATACAGGCTTATGGTGCGTGCGGCTATGTACGTTCATACGAGAAAGGGTCAGATGTAACTGTCAAATTACTATGTAGTAAAACTAAGGTAGCACCTTTAAAGGCAGTTAGCATTCCTCGTTTGGAATTGTGCGGTGCACTCGTGGGCGCGCGTCTGTACAAAAAAATCGTCGATTCATTAAGGCTAGTATTCACTAGGGTATTTTTTTGGACGGACTCAACAATAGTCATGGGTTGGATACGTATGTCTCCACATTTATTAAAGCCGTTTGTACAAAATCGAGTGACAGAAATAAATGTACTCACTGGTGACTCGGTTTGGTTACACGTTGGTGGAAAAGACAACCCAGCTGACCTATTGTCCAGAGGATTGAGCCTGAATGATCTAATTAACTGTAGTCTTTGGTGGAACGGACCTACTTTCTTACATAATCAAAATTCGAATCTAATCGAAAATAACACGTCGCAAAATATTGAAGTAAATAATTTACCGGAATTGCGATCACAAACAACGAGCTTTGTTTGTACTCCATGTGAGGACTTAATAGATTTTAATAGATTTTCATCCTACCTAAAATTAATTCGTACCGGCGCGTATGCACTCCGCTTTATACGAAACCTACAGATTTCATCGGAGCGTAAACAACACCGAGCAACCGGTTCCTTATCAACGAACGAACTCAGTAAATCCCGGTGCATGCTAGTTAGATTATCTCAGATGCAATCATTCCCGGGTGTTTATGAAAGTTTAATAAAAAAATCGATAATTAAACAAACGGACAGACAATCGAGTCACATAGCGAGCCTAAACGTGTTCTTAGATTCAACAGACGAGCTTAGCATAATTCGAGTAGGTGGACGGTTGTGTAATTCACCCAGTTTTAATTATAACAAAAAACATCAGATTTTATTGTGCAGCAAGCATAGATTCACAGTGTTGTTATTCGAGTACGAGCATAAGCGGCTGCTCCACGCTAGCCCGCAGCTTCTCCTGTCTACCATGCGCGAATGTTGGTGGCCATTAGGTGCACGGAATTTGGCCAGGAAAATAGTTAGGCAATGCGTGACTTGCACCAGATTTAAAGGCAGGGTTTTAAGCCCTATAATGGGTAACTTACCATGTGAGCGTTTGGAACCGGGCTTCCCTTTCATTCGAGCATGCGTTGATTACGCGGGACCAATGTACATACTAAATCGAAAAGGCAGGGGCGCGCAACTCGTTAAGTCGTATGTTTGTCTGTTCATATGTATGGCTACCCGAGCAATACATTTGGAGCTGGTCACGAGTCTCTCCACTGACGATTATTTACTAGCACTTAAACGTTTTATTAGTAGAAGAGGTAAACCTCATGCGATTTTCTCTGACAATGCTAAAAATTTTGTTGGTGCTGATAAAGATCTGCCTACATTTTTAAATAAAACCACGAAGGATATAGTCGATTTTGCCACTAACGACGGTATCAAATTTTGCTTTATACCAGCATATTCAGCACATTTTGGTGGCCTGTGGGAAAGTGGGGTACGTATTTGTAAATACCACCTTAAACGAGTCGTAGGAAACGCTAGGCTTACGTATGAAGAGTTTAGCACGGTTTTGGCGCAAATAGAGGCCATTCTTAACTCCCGTCCCCTGTCACCTATGTCCTCGGATCCTAACGGTTTCTCTCCTCTGACACCTGCTCACTTCCTAATAGGCCGACCGCTGACCAGCCCTGCGAGCCAGGACTTGACCGCAGAGCAGACGACCTGCCTACCTCGCTACGCCAGGATCGAACAACTGCGTCAACACTTTTGGCAACGGTGGTCCAAAGAATTCATCTCGGAGCTACAATTAAGGACAAAGTGGAAGACGAAGAAGGAAGACATCACCCAGGATAGTCTGGTCTTAATCAAAGACGACAACCTGCCTCCACTAAAGTGGCGGTTAGGGCGAGTTACCCGTGTGTTCCCGGGCCGCGACGGCGTATCACGTGTCGCCGATATACGCATTGCAACGGGCACTGTTCGACGCGCTTTCTCCAAGATCTGCCCACTACTGCAGCAGCAGACAACGTGTGAAGTTCCAGTTGAAAGTCGGTGCTTTCAAGGGCGGGGGCATGTCCACGCCTACTAGCGCCCTCTACCGGCGCACGCGGAACCTCACCTACCCTTTTTTTAGAAGAAGCATATATACTCTCGCAAGTCACTGGCCACGAAAAAAGCACTAAACATTATTGTATTGGTTTAAAACGAAATAAACCCCTTTTATAAATTAAAATAAACGAATTAATTGAATTGGAATCCTGAAAGCCACCGAATCCTGCACAACATCAAAAGTCGTCGTAGGAAGACGTGAGTTGGACCAAACGACGCAGAAAAATCAGGCGGTTCCAACTATGTATATAACTCATTCTGGCCAAAATGTCGCTTAGTCAATGTCTCCTTTCAAGCGTCGATATTCAGTGATGTCTCTGTGATCAATGCGGTTAAAACTGGGAGTGATCACCGTATGGTACGAGGCTCATTGAATATCAAGCTTGAAAGGTCTCGACCGGTGAAGTCTACGCTCCGCCCGGCACCCGCTCAGCTCCAGAACCCCGAGAACTTCGGAACCGTTTCGAATGTCTAGGTAGTAATGTGGATGATTACAACGACGGGTTTGTGGAAGCTGTCCATACGGTCGGATCTAAGTTCTTCAAGACCCGCCGTACAAGAACCAAGAAGCTCTCGGAAGCTCCACCCTTAGGCTCATGGAAGTGAGGCGCGAGATGATTCTGCAGTCCTCTGGTGATGCTTGTCGCTATCGGCAGCTCAACAGACAAATTTCAAAGTCTCTGAAGCGCGACGTACGCCGATTTAATACTAATAGTATTGAAGAGGCTATTGAGCGTAACAGCGGCTCTAAGGTCAAAGGTAAGGACGAATCCCTGGTGAACACCAGGGATTTCTCTGTTGGTCAAAGCCAATTGATTAAGCTAAAGACCGACGACGGCAGAATCGTTTCATCCAGGCCTGAGCTGTTGGAGGAAGTTGAGAAGTTTTATAGACAGCTAAAGACCCAAGGGCTTGATTAACCCGACACTATACCGAAGATATCCCGGACGTTAGCCTGTACGAGATTAGTATGGCCCTCAAACAGCTGAAGAATGGCAAAGCCCCAGGTGACGACGGAATTACAGCCGAGCTCCTGAAGGCGGGTGGTAAACCAGTCCTTAGGGGCCTCCAGACGCTGTTTAGTTCCGTCCTCCATGAAGGGAGAACGCCGAAAACATGGTACAGAAGTGTGATGGTGCTTTTGGTGATAGATTAGATTAGATTAGATTAGATTAGATTATTTATTTCAATATAAAATTACATTAAATTGCACATGTCAGGTCAAAGAATTTAAATATTGAAATCGTCAAAAAAATATTGAGAAATAATATTAAATAAACAAATAATTAAATGTCAAACAAAATTATACAAAATAAAATAGAATTACAAAGAATGTTCTCCACTAGGGATCGTCAAAATAAATATAATCAATATACATTAACATTATCAATCTATAATTTAACAATATCATGCATGTCAAGGTGAAAAATAATGTCAATAAATACTAATTAAAATTAAAATGTCATATTTAAAAATTCGTTTACAGAATAAAATGGGTTTTTTAACAAAAGGTCTTTCAATCGACGACCAAACGTTTCGTCATGTTGTTCATTTTTAATATCAGAGGGTAGGTGTTCATAATATCTGGGACCAATAACGCGCGGGTTTTTCTCTGCTAGCACCATTCTATGGGGAACTGCCCGTAAGCGACCTGTGTTACGTGTGATTTTACCCTCTACGCCCATTCGACTGAAACTGGAAATGTTGGTCCGCGTATACATAATAACTTGGAACAAATACAGTGAAAATAAGGTCATAATATTGAACTCTGTGAACAGGTTTCGGCATGAATGCCTTTGTTTAACGCCAGCAAGTATCCGTACTGCACGTTTTTGCAAAACCAAGAGACGGCCAGAGTCCGTGGAGTTTCCCCACAGCAAAGTACCATAAGAAAGCAGTGAGTGGAAATATGCAAAATATACCTGCTTTAGTGCACTGTCCGCTATTAATGGCTTTAATTTGCGTAGAGCAAAAGCTGCACTGCTTAACTTACTACAAAGAGACTCCACGTGACTCTTCCAATTCATGTTTGAGTCTAGTGTGAAGCCCAAGAATTTGCATTGCTGACACAGTGATATGGGGAATGTCATTAATGGTGGTGTGACGACAGCCCTACCAGAGAACAACACAACGCTTGATTTTATAAGGTTCATGATAAGTCCATTTGTTGAGAACCAATGTTGCAACTGCCCGCACACTTTATTTATCCTTTCATTCAGTTGGTCATAAGTGGTCGCACATACTACGACTGTAGTGTCATCAGCGAAGAGGACAGTGAGACCGTCAGTGATGACGGATGGCAGATCGTTAATAAACGTCAGGAAAAGTGTATTTCCAAGTGATGAACCCTGAGGTATCCCTATAGTGACGTCACCCGGCTCAGATCGCATCTTTTTTCCGTTTGCCGTCACCACCTCAACTGTCTGCTTACGGTTTTCCAGAAATGACTTAAGCAACTCAAATACGTTATGTCGAACACCGTACATTTTCAGTTTCGTCAGTAAAAGGTCATTATTTATAACGTCAAACGCCTTAGAAAGGTCACAGAATATGCCAGCAACTTTGAATTTACTGTCCAGACTCATGACGATGGAGTCAATTATCTGGTGTGCAGCGTGCGTTGTTGACATATTGCGTCTGTAGGCGAACTGTCTGTCAGTCAGTAAGTTAGTTATTTGTCTCTAAATGTGTCATTAAGTGTGATGATATAATATTCTCAGTAACTTTGGAAAAATTTGGAACTATCGTAATTGGTCTCTGTGTGTCAGTTTTTTGTATGTCACCCTTCCCCTTGTACACGGGGCAAACCCTCGTATTCTTTAGGTCATTAGGATAGACGCCGGCTCTGAACATGTCATTTATTAGTGTAACTAATCTGTCAGCCAGTACTGGCCAGACTGACAGAAGAGTATTCACGGAGATGTCGTAGATGTCAAGAGTGGTCCGTGTCTTTAGCATCTTCCTTAACACCAACACTTAACACCTTGTTGAAGAATTATAGACCCTCTCACTTCAGGGCCATGTTTACAAGCTGTTTTCGAGGGTCATCACAAATTGTCTCGCGCGCAGGTTTGACGATTTTCAGCCTCCCGAACAAGCCGGCTTCCGAAAAGGCTATAGCACCGTGGACCACATACATGCGTTGCGGCAGGTTATACAGAAGACCGAAGAGTATAACCTGCCCCTTTGCCTTGCATTTGTGAACTACAAGAAAGCCTTCGATTCGATCGAGACCTGGGCTGTGCTGCAGTCTCTCCAGCGGTGCCAAGTTGACTACCGGTATATCGAAGTGTTGAAGTGTCTGTACGGAAACGCCACTATGTCCGTCCGACTGCAGGATCAGACCACGAAGCCTATTCCTCTGCAGCGGGGAGTCAGACAAGGAGATGTGATCGTTGAAGTTGTTCACCGCTGCATTGGAGGATGCTTTTAAGGTTCTGTACTGGAAAGGACGAGGCATCAACATAAAAGGCGAGTACATCACTCACCTTCGATTCGCCGACGATATTGTGGTCATGGCTGAGACCATGGAGGACCTCAGTGCTATGCTCGCTGACCTCAGCAGAGTTTCCGACCGAGTTGACCTGAGGATGAACACGGACAGGACGAAAGTCATGTCCAATGTCAATGTTGTGCCAACTCCCGTATAATCGGAGGCTCTGCGCTCGAAGATGTTGACGACTATGTCTACCTAGGACAAACGGTCCAGTTAGGTAGGTCCAACTTGGAGGAAGAGGTCACTCGTCGAATCCGACTCGGCTGGGCAGCGTTCGGGAAGCTTCGCAGTGTCTTTTCGTCCAAATTACCGCAGTGTTTGAAGTCAAAAGTCTTTTACCAGTGTGTGTTGCCAGTGATGACTTACGGATCTGAGACGTGGGCGCTAACGATGGGCCTCATAAGGAAGCTCAAAGTCACTCAGAGGGCGATGGAGAGGGATGCTCGGGGTTTCTCTGCGGGACAGAATCAGAAATGATGATATCCGCAGTAGAACTAAAGTTACCGACATAGCCCGAAGAATTGCGAAACTTAAGTGGCATTGGGCGGGGCACATTGCTCGCTGAACTGACGGCCGATGGGGTCGGAAGGTTCTCGAATGACGTCCACGGACCGGGAGACGAGCTGTCGGTTGGCCTCCAACAAGATGGAGCTACGACCTAGTAAAGATTGCGGGACCGCGGTGGATGCGGAAAGCACAAGACCGGTCTGAGTGGCGAGCCTTGGGGGAGGCCTATGTTCAGCAGTGGACGTCTTTCAGCTGACATGATGATGATGATGAATCTATCGCGAGACGCGAGATCCAATAATAGTGGCATAAACATCCTACATAAATAAGGCACTGTCATAATTCTGAGTGTCAGCTGCGCCAAGTAGACACGCGAGCAGAGCGTCTATTGTAATCAACTCCTAATAATACGTCTCGGTCGCGTATGCGTTTACGTCTGAATTTACTATATGCACTTTAGCAACGCCACTAGTGCCACGTATCGACAACAAACATTTCACATACTATTAGGATACTTTTAATGAATCACCAAAAACTTCGGGCCCATTCCTGGTGCCCGGTGGAGCTGGTTCTGTTACGAGTTTTCATGCGTACATGTATCTGTGTTTGTCTCCTCAGTTACAAAAGACCACAATAAGTATAAATAGGTTTGATATTCTCCGTAAAAGGTCAGGTGCGTAGTACTCGGAACCCGCGAGAGTGTATAAAGAGATGTATGAATGTGGAGGAAGCTAAAGAGGTGTGTAAGGATCATAGCAAGTGGTAAGCCATAGTTTCTGCCTACCCCCGTGGGAAGAAGCGTGATTATATGTACGTATGTATATGTTTTATTGTTAAACTTGATGCCTCCAAATGAAACCAAGGTACCGATGCTTGTGGCCAGCTTCCGGGTGTTAGTAACGCTGAGATACTTCCTGACGATGATCATGTCCGTCGCCCAGCTGAAGAAGAAGCTGATGAACCACTGCACCAAAAACGGGAGCGCAGATAGCAGACCATTCTGAAAAAAATATACGTTTAAACTGTTGAAATTTTAGTATTTTTATTAAACAGTTGTTTAAAAAGTGGTACTTTTTGTGGCTGTGTATCATGCGGATGGTTGTATTTTCCTTACTAGTGCTTTTTAGTTTTCCAAGGTGCCGGCGAGTGGTGATAAGGGAGCTGGTAGTGTAAAATTATGCTTATTATTTTGACATCGCAGTCATCACTGTGTGCTAAATTTCTTGCGGTGCATTCCTCTTGCATTGAGTCTTGAAGTGGTCCTTCTGAAAGCGCTTGTCAGACTCGAAAAATGGACGTGTAAAGAGTATTTTACTGTCTTCTAGCTGTTTTTTTTTGGGTGGATGCTTACCGCTTTAATGTTGACCTTCATTATCTTGTCCATGAACGACGGCACTTCTGAATAGAGGGTCAGGATTCCCCAAGCGTGCCCCGTGTGTACAACCACTATGGCATACACGCCCCAGCAGCGCGTCAACTTCTTCCATGGAACTGGGAGATGCTTCTGACAAGGAAAGAAGAAATGTGTCTTCAAATGATTCTTTGCGAATCTATTGACTGGTGAAACTATAAGGGAAACCGTACACCGGAGCCACACGCTACATGTACGCAGCATTTACGTCGCCACAGTATTTTAAGCATGCTGCATTTTTGCTTGGAGATTTCTGTGTGTTGCACGAACACACACGCAACACAGAAATCTCCAAGCAACACACATCAGCTGTGGCGTATACTCGTAAATGTCGACATCATCATATGACTGAAACGGATAGCCTCTTGAATAAAACGTGGTCTTTTGTTCAGTATTGAACTTGACTCATTTTGTCACATTCATGTTTTCTGACCAGTTTCGGTTGACTGTACTTGCATTCTTATCGGAGCTTTATACATGGATAATTAAAGTTTCAAGTCGATGCAATTGACTGTTGAAAAGTTCCCACTTGCGAAGATGATACTGGCTAAATGATCAGAATTTCACTATCAGATTATTACATAAGAATGCCAAATTTCAAGCTGATGCCATTAACCGTTGATTAGTTCAGTGCAAAGACGATCCTGGCTAGACCAACAGAAGATTATTGTATTGTCACCAGACTTATGTATTTATGTAAATATGCCAAATTTAACCGAGTGACTGAAACACTGACTTTTTTGACTAAATGCTATTTAACCGTTGAAGAGTTCCCTCCTGCGGAGACAATCCTAGCTGGGCCACCAGAATTTCACTACCAGATTATGTTGCATTATCACTGGACTTGCAACTTTCTAGCTCGTTTAGAAGTGGGTTAGGTTTCATGTGTTTATGTTAAATAGGTTTTGAGTTATTAAGGGGTCAAAGTGGCTTTAAATGGTTCGTGTAATTAATATAACATACGGCTGCTGCCACGCCAGTTCCTGTTACTTGAACTTGGCTTGACATTGAACACGCAGTCGCGTGTCTATATAATCTATATAAAACACTGTATTCTATGCAGCTTAACGTCATACGACTGTCATCTGGACCATAGTTTCGCTCCAGCCCCTATTTCACGAACTTTACAATTTTACTGTCAGTTTTCAGTCAGTTCATAGGCCAACCAAAAAGCAGAAACAAAGAAGCAACGAGGCGAAGATTGTGCAATTAGTATTTTCTTCCAACCTTATGTTTATTTCCGTTTTGTCTCAACGCCTCTTCTATATACCGTCGTTCCTTCATCGATATAGACCGATGTTCAGCTGGTGAGTTCGCGACGAGCCACCAGAGCATGACTCCCACCAACCCTGAGAGGATCCCGTAGAATCTGAAGATGCCTGGCCAGCCGAGAGGCGAGGCTGCTATGAACCCTGTCAAGGGCATTCCCAGGACTGTGCCAAGAGCTTGGCCTGGAAATAAATGAAATGGCTTTAGGTTTCCCTACCTCAAGAGAAAAGAATAAACCCTCATGGGATCACTTCGTTCTCGGTCTGTCTGGCTGTCTGTCAAGACCCTTTTCCTCTGGAACAATCCCAAAGTAATTCCTTTAATTTGTAAAGAAATCAAAACTTCCCAATAAACTTTGCGGGTGGTAGGACCTTGTGCGAGGTCCGTCCAGATCGCTAACGCCATCTTACTCGCTAATCCTGCCGCCAAGCAGCAGTGCTTGCACTGTTGTGTTCCGGTGTGGAGAGTAAGACAGCCGGTGTAATTACGGGCACAAGAGGCGTTCCATCTTAGTACTCTAGGTTGGCAATGCATTCGCAAACCCCAAGGGGTTGCAGGTGACTATGAGTAGTGGTGATCACTTACCATCAGGTGACCCACTTGCTCGTTTGCCTTCCTTGTCGTATAAAAAAACGCAATAAAAAGATACAGTCACTAAAAAGGTGTTTCCATACAAATTATCGTGGATTCAATCCTATAGGGTACTTCCAGTTTCCAGTTGTCCTGGAAACTTGAAATTTGATATGATGCTAGCTCCTATTTATACAGGGTGTTAGGTAATTAATGGATAATACGCGAGGCGCTGATAGGGGGACAGGACATTCTAAAACCGGCCAAGCACGAGTCGGACTCGCGCACGAAGGGGTTCCGTACAGTTATCTATAAAACCGGGCAAAAGATACTATATGGAAATCATGTATTTTTTATTATTTGTAATATGAGTCCACTATGTATTGCTTTAAGCTTTCGCGATTTTCACACATTATCATGATACTCGGGAGTGAACTATTCCTCTCCACCACTCAAAGGTTGGCTGGTAGATCCCTTAAAGGGTATAATCCGCCTTTGTACTCGAATTTGATTATTGTAACTTGTGTTTTCGTTTCGTTTTTGTACAATAAAGTGTTTACTTTCATACTTACTCGGGACTTAATCGCGTAAAAACCTTAGAAAAAAACGTAAAATAATCCTCTAAAATAATGATAAATAAATAAAATTAAATGCGTTTATTTCGGACAACAGAAACTAAAGCCTAAAGTTTTATGGCCTAGCACTAAGCAGCAGATATATGAAGTCGGTGCGGTGCGAGCGGAATATTCTTTGAATGAAGCACCGACTTCATATATCTGCTGCTTAGTGCTAGGCCATACAACTTTAGGCTTTAGTTTCTGTTGTCCGAAATAAACGCATTTTATTTTATTTATTTATCAGTATTTTAGAGGATTATTTTACGTTTTTTTCTAAGGTTTTTTTTTGAAAGCGGTTTTACTTTTTTTTTAAAAGATTTTTATTTCACAATTTTACGTTGATTTAACATTTTCAGAATTATCCTCCAACTCCTAACCGCTAAGGAGTTGTACCTTCCATCACCAGCTCATCATCATGAGATGATGACTACCAGACGCAAATACCTGAATAACCTTAGAAAATATACGAAACACATAGTACGTGCCTGTAAAATTTGAGGGTTGCCCTCGATTTCCCTGGGATCCAATAATCAGATCATGACTTCGTGACAATGGGACCACCTCAGGAGTATATTCTTTCAAATAAAAAAAAAATTGAAAATCGGTCTACAATTGACGGAGTAATCGATGAACATACATAAAATAATAATAACAATAATAATAATAATACATACAGTGGAACGTAGAACCTCCTCCTTTTTTTGAAGTTAGTTAAAAAAACATGTAATATTTAAATTCGAATTTCAATACCTCGACGTTTCGGACGCGACGTTGCGTCCATGGTCTCGAAACGCCCGAATCGCGTCCGAAACGTCGAGGTATTTAAATTCAAATTTAAATATATGTTTTTTTAAGCGATTAAGTCCCGAGTATCATGATAATGAATCCACTATCCTATTATGATTGTGTTTCGAACATAATACCTTCATCGTTTTACGAATAATTAATAATTCATAAACGTCACTCAAGCCTCCATTACCTAAAATAGGTTTTGTCTTTTTTTTACTAACGGAAATGTAAATGTGACAAAAAAGGACATACTAACTTTAATGGCATTTTAGTTAAAATAGGTTTATGAATAACAGGGTATGACTATGACATAATATTATAGGAGTTATAGTTACGCGATTTAGATTAAGTATTATATTATAGTATTAATTCTGGGACCCTATACATCCCTTTGTAATTTAAATTTTCACAGATATTTGACCTGGAGACCCTATACATCTCCTGCTCAATTAAAACGTGCCGGTAAAGTAAAGTGTTCTGGTTTTGCTGTTTTAATAATTACTTTTTACACTTGTTTCTAAAATGCGGTATTTTTTTTTTCTCTCTTAATCTTTTAATGACAGAGTGAGGTTTCTTTGTGTAGTTTGTCTGTGGTTGCGTATTGTAAGAGCTAATGTAACTTGTTTTTAGAAAAAATGACTTTGTGCCAAGTTTCTTGCGGCGCATTCTTCTTGGCAATCATGGTCTTTCCGAAAGCGCTGGTAGACTCAAAAAAAATGACGTGTAAAAGAGCATTCAACTGCCTATTTGCTGAATAAAATTTTGAATTTGAATTTTGAATTTGATTACTTACCTCCGTAAGCAAAAGCAGTCAACCTCCCCCTTTCTTCCAAAGGGGTCCATTTACCAAAAGCGTTATGCGTGCTCGGAAATATACAAGACTGACTAAGACCTTGGATAATCCTAACGATGACTGTGAGTACCCAGCCACCCTTGAACATAAAAAAAAAATATTCCGACGAATTGAGAACCTCCTCCTTTTTTTGAAGTCGGTTAAAAACAACATTTGCTTTTAATTTTAAAGCCAATGTAATTTCAATGAATCGTTTGATGAAAAATTAAAAACCCCCCTACATAAAAAAACCTATAAAAAGTAAAAATTAAAAATTCCGGGCTCCCGGATTCGGGTTTCCAGAACTTAGCCATTCTGGAAACATTACCGGGCTGTCACATTTGGGATCTGAACTTGACAAAAACCCACCGACATGTTCATTGCAAAATGTGATATTTTACAAACGGTTGAACCGATTTTTATGAAACCTAGTTAAGAACCATCTCATATAGTAAAAAATAAAATTTCTCGGCCTGGGTCCTTTAATTAGAAACTTAGTTTTGCGCAGTCGGGTGCTGTACCTACGGAGAGCCTACGAATACAAAAGGACGGCACTCGACTGCGCAAACGTTAACATAGATCCTAGTAATACTGTAATGGTAGAATAGTTATGGAAATAAATAAATAAATAGTAAAGGATCAGGCGCCTGTTTCACCAACTTTACAATTGTCACTTTTCAATGTCAATTCGGTGTCAACTGCTGGCTTGAAGAGCTTTTGTTTTAGCGCGCTTCATATTGTCAAAGAAATATAGTTCGAATTGTCATATAAAAGTGTCAATTTTGTTATAAGCCATCAAGAACCGCTTTTTTGTCGAAAAGTGTCTTTGGGATGGCACCCAGAATATTTAATAAATTACCGACAAATATTGTTCAGCTAGAAAGCATAAAAGATTTTAAGCATGCCTTGCATAAGTTTTTAGTATCCAAGGCTTACTATTCCGTTCAAGATTATTTAAATGACATTGTGAATTTAGAATATCGATAGTTGATTTATGCATGTGATACACACAACTTAAAACCATTTGCATGTCTATGTGATGAAACATGTAGCACAATAAACTGTATGTAAACCATCTTCTCTGTACCATGTTTGAGCAAATAAATGACTGATTACTGATTACAATTGGAAAGATAGTGAAATAGGGGCCTAACCCATTTTGTTTTGTTACTGTTTATAGTTTTATGGTGTCATGGTTATGTCGTGGTTATGTACAAGACAAATGTACCCATACTTACATAGCAAGCAGCCCACGGTAAGCTAAAAGACGCGATGCAGTTGGTAATCATTGCAGCAGTCATGAGGTACCGCGTCCCGAACCTATGGGCCAAGTGACCCGAAGGGATTTGGAGGACCATGTAGCCCCAGAAAAAAGAGGCCAGTACTGCATCTTGGGCGCTTTTGCTCCACTGGAATTTTGGGTACTGAAAAAAAAACCATTAAGAAAAGATTAGCCCGCTTTTCCCCAGTGTTTTAAGCTGTCCAGTGTTAACAGAGCCCTAAGCAAAATGTACGCAGTGTGGGGTTATTTTATATTCGGTCTGTAAAAAATACAGACATATAAAATATAGATTTTAAGATTTTTTTGAGTGGTTGTGCTATAAGGGCTATCTTCATACCAAATGTCAAGGTTCTAGGATAACTGGACGTACCCTTTAGGTCTTCACAGCAGTACGGCAATTTATTTGTATGAACACTACCTTTTTAATGACTGTATCTTTTGATTGCGTGTACTTAGAAGTTTGATTTTGTCATAGCTTCAAGGGACTACAGGCTTGAGTATTTGATATTAATTTCAGCACGCTACCTCTGCGCGTTCTAGAGAAAAGGGATCTTAAAAGACAGACAGGCACAAACAGACATACAGACACAGGCAGGCAGGTATTTTAGTTTCGTATTATATAACGTATTACGAATACGATGTTAGAGATTCGTTTGTTTCAATTTATACTTACAGGTGGAACAAGCAGCAGTGCATTCAGGAATCCACCACTTTCGGTAGCATTAGCATCACTTGTGTTTAGTGGTTGGTCTTGAGTTCTTTCCATCATGGCTACTAGAGACACTCCCATACAAGATCTCATGCTGTAGGCTACGGTGATGCAGCAGAAGAAAATGGCGCATTGCTGGTGTCTGTAGCCCCAGCCTGGAACTGACAAAGTTAATTTCATGATTTTAATGAAGTACCTTTATTCTTTTTTTCTCCGTTTTTAGGATTTCGCACCCACAGGGTAAAAAACGGGACCCTATTACTGAGACTATCCGTCCGTCTGTCAGTCTGTCTGTCTGTCTGTCCGTCTGTCACCAGGCTGTATCTCATGAACCGATATAGTTAGACAGTTAACATTTTCACAGAATAGATGATGTGTTTCTGTTGCCGTTACAACAACAAATACTTAAAACAGAATAAAATAAATATTTTAAGTCGGGCTTTCATACAACAGACATGCTTTTTTTTTGAGGTTTTTATATAGATAATAGTACGGAACCCTTCGTGCCGGCCGGAACTTGGCCGGTTTTTTGCGTTTTTCCGTTAAAATCTATTATTATTAGTGGCTCGGTTAAAATCTATTACTAAAAATCAGTTCAACCACTTATGAGCTAAGGTGCCACAAACGTACACATAGACACACGGCGGTCAAACTTATAACACGCCTGTTTTTATGTCGAGGGTTAAAAAAATTCGACAACGGGTAGTTGTACGCGGCGCCTGGTAGTAGCGCGAGCAGAAAGTACGAATTAGTCCGAAACTTAAATAAATAATAAATAAATATCATGGGACAATTGACACCAATCGACCTTGTCCCAAACTAGGCAAAGCCTATACTATGGGTGCTAGACAACGGATAGACATACTTATATAGATAAATACATACTTGTATACATATTACACATCCAAGACCCGAGAACAAACATTCGTATTCATCATACAAATTCTGCCCCGACCGGGGATCGAACCCGGGACCTCAAGCTTCATAGTCAGGGTCTCTAACCAGTAGGCTGTTCGGTCGTCAAATAAATAAATGTCTATTTAGGTGATTTATAATTTATAATTGACTAGCTGTTGCCCGCGACTTCGTACGCGTAGATTTCGGTTATCGCTATCCCGCGGGAATTATATAATTTTCCCGAATAAAAAGTAGCCTTTGTTATTCCTCAATATTCAAACTATCTTTTTACCAAATTTCATCTAGATTGGTGCAGCGGTTTTCCCGTGAAGAGGTAACAAACAGACAGAGAGACAGAGTTACTTTCGCATTTATAATATTAATTAGGATAATCTATCAGTTTTAAATAATTTAGGTTAATCTCACCAACAGCCTCACTGCATTTGCCACCAATGATGACTTCTTCCGATTCTTCTTCGTTCGTCTCCGTGTAGTCTTGAGCCGCCATTTTGTCACTTTTTCACGGCCTCTTATCGTCGAAACACTCAAATTATTTATGACAGTCGGCTCTACAAACTAACAATTTTTTTTTCTCTCAGCTTAAATATGAAATATAAATATCTAATTCCTAAACACACAGACAACACATCATGTCGATTTAAAACTATTCTTTTTCGAAATTTCTCTATTCAAAGCCTAATTCTGAGGAACCTAAAGTGTCCCTCAAACAAAATCTATTTAAAAGTGCTACGCTATTTTATTTACAATCACATTAGTACTCATTACTTTTTCTGCCTTGGGAGACATCATTTTAATAATATTTTATTGATGCAAAAACATCATGAAATCCTTTTCCACAAAATTGTTCCAACGATTTTATGACACGATCCTGTTCAATGTTAATGTCTTTTTATTTATTTTAAAAAGGTTTGCAAAAATTAACACTAATACTAGCACACGACACGATACCACGATTTCTTTCTGGTCGTTCAACAGTAATACCTATTTAACCACAGCTTTATTTACCTAAGTTACCTAACAGCAAATAATCCGGTCAAGAGCGCGCCGCACTCATACGCCGAAGGTTCCGAGTTATCCTCAATAACATTTTGTACTATTTTACGTACAGTCCGTTCAAAGTAGGACAGACGGATAAACAGATAGTGCCATCCCCTGACTTATATTGGAACTAATGTAATTTTTGTCGACGTCTGTAAAAACTGTGCTAATTAGAGACTTCGTTTTGTTTTCCTGTAACGTTTACCAGGATACCAGGTCGTCGCTCTATTTTGTTAGAGGCCTGCCGACAGCTCGTCTCCCGGTCCTCGGACGCCATTCGAGAACCTTCTGACCCCATCGGCCATCGGTCCTGCGAGCAACGTGCCCCGCCCACTGCCACTTAAGTTCAATCAATCAATCAATCAAATACTTATTTGAATAAACAAGGATATAAAAAAGTTTCGCAATTCTTCGGGCTAAGTATGTCAGTACTGTGAAGAGGCCGCTCATTGTTTGATGATTGTGTTCGTTGATTTTAAAATACGAATGCAAAGTGTCTAAAAAGACAAAAAAACATGAGCGACACTCCGTCACCGGCTTTCATACGATAAGCCGAGATCACGAGCCATGTCAGATCACCAAAAGATGTTGTACCTTTCCAATCACCGGGCGTTTACAAGATCGACTGCAGTTGTGGGAGCTCTTATATAGGGCAGACGAAGCGCACCATAGCTGAAAGAGTCAAGGAGCACATCGCAGCTGTCAAGAATCGTCAGGTGAACAAGTCCGCTATTGCCGAACATTTACTGGAGTCAGGACCAAACCACTGGATTGAGCTTCATAACCCCACGATCCTCTCTACTGAGCGGCATTTTTATAGTAGAATTGTACGTGAAGCAGTTGAAATCAGGAAACATAGTAATTTCAACCGGGAGGATGGTTTCAAGCTTTCATCTTCGTGGAATCCGGTAATCAGTATGTGTAAGCGTCATCAAATATCGTCTCATAAATCGCTGGATGTTGTGAGTGTTGTGTGTCGGACTGGTGGCAACCCTGGTGAAAAAACTAATAAAAAAGACCAAGTGCGGGTAGTTCGAGGAACCCGTGCAGCTAGGAGATGTTGATACCCGCCTTTTCAGTCCCTTCGAGACCATGGACGCAACGTCGCGTCCGAAACGTCGAGGTATTTAAATTCAAATTTAAATATAAAAGTTTTTTACGCGATTAAGTCCCGAGTATCATGATAATGTGTGAAAATCGCGATAGTTTAAATCAATACAGATAAGCCGTGTATCCGTTTTTATTGAAGAAAAGAATAAAAATAATTTAAAACACAAGTTTAGTGTCTTCCCTCTTCTTACGCCTCTCGCAGCTTGAACCACTAGGGCTATACTCACCCAACGGCGGTGCCTAAATAGGCACCAGCTCACAGTACCTAACATTAGAACTTATGGTGCGGATATCATCATTTCTGATACTTTGTGTAAAGTCTAAATTTAAATTCAGTGTCGGTTGCATCTAATTTTGGAGAAACCTTAACCCGCTTAACCCTATTGCGCATGAGGCTTGTGGTTTACGTTTGTTCAGCTGTGTGATTTTTATTTACTTTAGGCTGTAATAAACGAACAATAAGTCGAGTACCGCCATAAGGCAACTAGACACGCCAAAGACATTTCCAGTTTAACACGTGGCTAGCGCGGACCTACGCGCCATCTGTGCGACAGCTGTCGATTGCTGAAAAGCGTTCACTTATTTCGACTTATAGAATTAACAGCGTTCGGCCTAACTAGACTCAGACGGTCTATGACGCATTGTTACCGAGATCGAATCCGGGTAAAAATGTCACACTTTTTGTATTTTTAAATTTATTTTATGTTTTTGATTTTCTTTTTTTTTGCTTAGGGCATAGTGTAAATAATGCTGGCAGCGTTCCCTCTTTGGATGGCCACGCTTAGCCCTTGTCCGAGGAAGCTGCCAGCTCTTCGTCTCTTACAAGTTACAAGAGGAGAATTTCCTATAATCCCAAAGCGCTGGGATGACGTGGTGAAAGAGATCGAGGGGAATAAGTGGAGATGGGCGGGCACATTGGCAGGATGAACCACGACCGTTGGACCAGACGAACACTAGTGGAGACCTCGCTCCAACACTCGCTGTAGGGGGAGACCACCAATGAGGTGGAAGGACGACATCTGCCGAAAAGCGGGTGGAGTATGGATGCAGATGGCAATGGATGGTCAGGCGTGGAGAAATGGAGAGGAGGCCTATGTCCGAAGACGGACGAACTAAGGGCTGCACTGGATGAATGAATAGAATCCCAAAGGACCATTACCATCATCATCACCAGCCTCTTTCAAGTCACACTGCTGGGCACAGGCCTCATCTCACAATGAGATGGCTTGGGCTATAGTTCACACGCGGGCCCAGTGCGGATTGGGAACTTCACGCACATCATTGAATTGCCTCGCAGGAGTGTGCAAGATTTCCTCACGATGTTTTCCATCACCGAAAATTTCATGATAAATTATAAATGTAAATCCGGACATAAATTCCGAAAACTCAGAGGTGCGAGCCGGGGTTTGAACCCCCGACGAAAAAGAGGGGTGTTGTAAGACTTATGAGTTTGACCTGTGTATCTGTATATCAATCTGTGGTATAATAGCTCGCAAAAGGATGGACCGATTTCGATTTGGTTCTTTTCATTAAAATCGGTTTACCTGTTTTTGAAATAATGAACTTTGACAGGACAATATCGGGGGTTTTTCAACTTTTCAAAATTTTTGAGCATTACTGTATTATTTTACTGTATTGTATCTTTCTGGCGCAAAAGCAAACATAAAGATCTTGCAAATACACTGCACATATGCAGCATTGTAGATAATAACTAGAATGTACGTAACGTATAGTGGCGAAGTTTTACTCCAGAACTAAGACACTTTCGGTATAGAGCAGCTGCGGCATGCACTGACATAATAATATGAAAGGTTTATATGAATTTATGGCGGGTTTATAGTAAGTCTTAAGAGCTAGGTTTACGTACTTGCAGTCTAGATAGTTCAAAAACTAACCTTTTTTAACCCCCGACGAAAAAAAGAGGTGTTTTAAGTCTGTCTAGTGTATCTGCGTATCTGTCTGTGGCATCATAGTACCCAAACGGGTGGACCGATTTCGATGCGGTTTTTTAATCGAAAGCTAGTTTAATCGAGATAGTTCTTTACTAAAAACGTCATTAAAATCGGTTTACCTGTTTTTGAAATAATGAACTTTAAAATGACAATGTCGGGGAGTTTCACCTTTCCTAAGTTGGTTAGGTTATTTTAGACACTGGTTGTTGCTGCACGCGGCTCTGTCTCAATTTCGAAGTAAATTTTAATTACAATTGTTTTATTATTGACGGATCTTATTTATTTGAATTTTATTACAAGTGCAAAACAACCGCGCATTTAAAAAGCCGCATCCGAATAGGTTTATCCGTTTGGGAGCTGTGAAGGCACAGATAGGTACACTCATACAGAGATTACACAGATCAAACTTATAACACCCTTCTTTTTGCGTCGTTGGTTAAAAATTAGGAACGTTGAACAATGGAGAACTGTCTGGTACAGCCTTATAGGCTTCCTCAAGCAAGCCCTTGTATAGCAGCCTGTAGGCAATCGCATTAATTTACATTTAAAATGCCAAGAGACTTTCTTTAAAAACGACAAAGCGTAGGGATTGGCGGAAACAAAGCACTCGTTGAAAGCTTGCCCGTCGGAGGACCGCGGTAGACCTTTGCTACCAGTATGGATAATTGGGTAACTTGTTGTTGGCGGAAAGAGTTGTCTGTATAATTTTATGGCGGGGGGCTGCGCCCCCCGAGCCCCCACCTCTTATTTTGCTGCATGCAGCGTAGTGGTTTGCTACTTAGAAATGTTTTGTAGTTAAATTTTTATGGTTGTCTGTAGATTTCTGTGACCAATATAACATGACCCCACACTGCGTACATTTTGCTTAAGAGCAGGGCTCCGCTAACACTAGAGTAATTAAAACACTGGGGAAAAGCGATAAAATATTTCTGCGGAACCATCGTGCGCGAGCTGCCGATACTCAACGTGTTCGGAAAAATTGTCCTCCAAAGTACTAAAAAGTGACCAAACCCTAGTAACTTCTGTAGAGAGTTTTGTTGAAGCAAATTGCTAGTTAATTACTGGTTTGATTTATTATGTTGGAGAACATAAAAAAAATAACGACTTGGTGTTTGGTTACTTCGGTTCAAATTCGTATTTTACAAAAAAACACCCTTCAAATTAACTTGCAATTTGCTTCAACAAAACCCGGCACTTGGTCGGTTTTTTTTAAGTTTTTCTAGTTCTTTACTTATATTTCAAAACATCCTCTACTGTTCCCAGCCACACATTGCCTCCACAGCGCCCCGTGGGAAACGCGATAGGGTTTATTCGAGACAAATGCAACATTTCACTTCTTTCATCTTTCAACAATCAATCGCTGCCACGGCTTACGTGGTCTAGTTTCTTTAGAAATACCTAGTTCGTTCTTAACCGACTTCAAAAAAAGGAAGAGGTTCTACGTTCCACTGTATGCATTTTTTTTTTATGGATGTTCATCGATTACTCCGTCAATTGTAGACCGATTTTCAATTTTTTTCTCCTGAGGTGGTCCCATTGTCACCAAGTCATGATCTGATGATGGGATCCTAGGGAAATAGAGGGCAACCCTCAAATTTTACAGGCACGTACTATGTGTTTCATATATTTTCTAAGGCTATTCAAGTATTTGCGTCCGGTAGTCATCATCTTATGTTGATGAGCTAATGATGGAAGGTACAACTCCTTAACGGTTAGGAGTTGGAGGATAATTCTGAAAATGTTAAATCAACGTAAAATTGTGAAATAAAAATCTTGTAACAAAAAAGTAAAACCACCTTCAAAAAAAAAACCTTAGAAAAAAAAAACGTTAAATAATCCTCTAAAATAATGATAAATAAATAAAATAAAATAAAATGCGTTTATTTCGGACAACAGAAACGAGAGCCTAAAGATTTATGGCCTAGCACTAAGCAGCAGATATATGAAGCCGGTGCTTCATTCAAAGAATATTCGATTATAAGAAATAAACGCATTTTATGTTATTTTATTTATTTATCATTATTTTAGAGGATTATTTTACGTTTTTTTTCTAAGGCTTTTTTTTGAAGGCGGTTTTACTTTTTTGTTATATAAATTGAAGTAATTAATAATGTACTGTTGAACAAATTGATCCCTTACCCACTGTGGAAACTTTTCACAGAAAATGTAATAGTTAAGTGACATTGGATGTTTAATTACGTATTATTAATATTAAACGTATGTATTTATTTATTATAAATACTAAGTATGTTTATCTGTTGTTTAGTACCTGGTATTACAGGCTTTGCCTAGCTCGGGACTAAGTTGATTGGTGTCAATTGTCCCATGATATTTATTTATTATTATTTTATTATTATTGTTTGTTAAGGAAAATAACCGCACCTCACGAGGGTTGCTGGCGGCGGATGGATGCGAGGGATCCGAAGACAGTGTTGTGGCGCGCCGTGGAAGAGGCCTATGGCCAGCAGTGGACTGCTGTGGGCTGAAGGAAAATAGTTACAACGTTTACTGTGAGAACGTTCTATTGCGGGTCAGAGGGTCGAGCGCGACTTGTCGAATCCTGCGTAATGTTACGGTTAACGTATCGAGATCGAGAAATCTCATACTAAATTTTAGTTCCAAATACGCTTACTGGCGGGCGCTGTTCCAAACGTCATACAAACTCGATAACGTTTACTATTCGATTTTACGTGACGCAGGATTCTAAAAGTCATGCTCGACCCACAGGAATCAATTTGTTTGATAGGTGATACTTTATTGGTTTGAAATGATACTTGGTGGTGTAAGGAGGTCACTGTCTGTTTTTCTATGGTGCAGACCAACGGATACCTATGTATTTCGTTATTTAAATTTGAACGAACACAAGAAACCTTTCAAGCAAACAAGCAACTGCAAGTCTTTGATATCCGGTTTTTGTAACAGTAGTGTATATTTCAAAACTTCGCAGACTGTACCTCAATGATCATGAAGGTGTACTAAGAAGGAATTTCTCTAAATTCCCATGGGATATAGAAAAGGCCAATTTAATTATTATTTTACATAGCAAAGTGGTGGGGAATTTTAAGCTTAGTAAACTATTCTAACAGAAAGTCCCGACTGACTGACTTATTAACTCTGAGCCTAAATCATTGGACGTAGTCACCTGAAAGTTTGCATATAGGTTATCTTTAAGACGTAAGCAAGGGAGGAGAGATTTTGTGAAATACCCACGGAATAGACCATGTCTATGACACGGAATAGACTATGTACATGTGACCAGTCTACCATGGGAGCAAAGACGCGAGCGCTAGCTAGTTATTCATTATTATATACATGGTGCCACAGACCGTTTACAGGGGAAACAGTCTGCTTTAGGTAGCCTATCTAGGGTTTTTATGAAGGAAAACAAACTACAAGTTTAATACATTTATTTACACAAAACTCGATGGGCTAGTTTGACAAATAGAAAATAATAGAGAATCTCAGGGATTGAGTACGAAGACACTTTTGGAAGTTACTAGGTTCGATTACACGCTAATGTGGCCTACACTTCCCTCGGGTGTCTGGATCCTCCGGCGACGGCGAAAATAGGGCGCAGGCGTCGTAGAGCAACCAGGAGTGACCAGGGGGCTCGTGTGATGTCGTGGTGTAGAGATGGTGTGAAGGGGACCGTAGCGTGCCAACGGCTAGCCTCTGATCAGGCTGCGAGAGGTCGGCAGGGGTCCGTTAGGAACCAGTAGTGGGTGGAGAGATTTTCCACGGGTAGCGTAGTTGCCCTGTAAATAACCTGGTGTGAGCCAAACGTCCATGGTATGCTCGCACTGCCATATTCCGCTCTCCAGTCCGACCATTCCCGAGGGAGTGGGAACCAGATTAGCAGTGCATGGCAATACGGAGGGTCATACGGATTTATAATTTAGCTCGAGTCAGAGAGTAAGCTTTTACAAGTTTCTAGTGAGAGTGTATAACAGATTTACACAAAGTGACCGTTGGTATTTTAAATTCCAACCGTTCTAGGAAGCCGTTAGGTTTTAAAATAAGCGCTATGTCTATAACCGTAGAGCAGTGAAATAGGGACGGATTAAATTATAATTAACTGGCCGGAGCGCTATTAAGGTACAGTAATGCTTCGGACAGAGTAACAGAGTGGAAACCTATAGAATTAAAATAAATTACGATAAAAGACACAAGTAGTGTAACACAATGATAAGGTACAGAAACGATCAGTATTCTTACCAAGTTCTGGGCTGGCTGGTTTCACTCAGGAGTTGTAGAGAAATGTAAGGTCTCCCAGCCGTACAGGCGGTTTTATGGTTGTATGGCACCGGACACGGATAACCAAATGATTTCGAATTGGGCGACGCTCATGGGCGTGTCCGAGTTTCTCATTTTGAATACCAATGTATTAATTCTGTGTAGTGTGTAATGTAGTTTTTTATGTGTTTTATGTTGGTTAAGTGCAAGTAGCGGTTGTTAATTAATTAATTTACAACCGATGCAATTTTTTAATTGGATTTTTATTAATATTTTTCGCCTAAGTGCGGAAAAGCGCCATCTAGCGGATTGTGGCGTAACTTTTAATGTCCAAGAGCTAGCGTATTCTGACAATGGGTATAGACATAGTAAACCTATCCCACGAGTCAAGCAAACATCAATCTTATGACAGGTTCATAAACAGTTTGACAGGAGAAAGCTTTTCTCATTGTAGGTATACATCGTCCCACGTTATCGTGCATAAGTTATTAATTGGTAACCCAGAAAAATTACGCTGTGGTAATACCTTTTTCATGTCACTCTTTAATTAAAAATAATAATGATAGTAGCAATCAAAAGTTGCTGTTTTTTTTTAAATATGGCTCTGTTCATTGGAGAACAATTTTGCCAGTGTTTAGTTGGTTTTGCCGTTGTACGGTAAAAAAAATGTAGAAAACGAAATATGAGAGGTATTTTAATGGTGGATGGTGGATGAACGATGACCTGTTTATGTTTAATCTAATCAAAAGTTTAAAACGTGTTGTTTGACTATAAATCAGTGTTGCCATAAACAAACTTTAGATTTCTACTGTTGTCAGTTCGTTGCAGAGTTATCGTGGGACTACTATACCTAACTATATCTTGATTCAGATTCAATATTTTATATCAATTTTATATTTACCACACTGTGGTATTGGTTAAGCCCCTGCAACGCGAATACTACTCTCTTAAATAAAACTACACAGTTAAGCCTCTGGGAATTACTATATTCCGCTGTAAAAAGTAAACCTTTTCATTCAGCTTTTCAATGATTTACTATTTCCAGCAAACTATGCATCGGGAACAAATTGGATTTTCAATGTTGCATTTCTTTTACATAACCAGCGAAATGAATGGAAGTGCTTTTGAACATGATAATTGAATAGAGTGAGCCCGTAGAACAGGTCTGTTCAGGCAGGAAAAATGTTGAATGGCTATTGCATATTCAAATACAAAGCGCTGGCAGCTCAGAGCCGTGGTTGCCTCGTAATTTGACGTATGGCCTCTCAAGCAAAAGATCGTGAGTTCGAGCAGAGAATTACAGTAATGTAGTAGCTTTTTGTGAAGGAAAACATCGTCCTCTGCACACTACTGTGAAGCAATTCAAAGGTGTGTAAGGACATATGACGCCTTCATATCGCAGTGCAAGTGCACTAGGATATGAGCAGTGTCAGCAAATTCCTGTGCATCCCCCAGTCCTTCCCCAGCGCTTGTGTATGATCGTAGCCTTTAAGTAACTTTTGTGAAAGTTTATCTGCGCCCTTAGCGTAATCAAAAAAACCCTTAGAAAAAAAACGTAAAATAATCCTCCAAAGCCTAAAGTTTTATGGCCTAGCACTAAGTAGCAGAAATATGAAGTCGGTGCGGTGCGAGCGGAATATTCTTTGAATGAAGCACCGACTTCATATTTCTGCTACTTAGTGCTAGGCCATAAAACTTTAGGCTTTAGAGGATACTTTACTTTTTTTTTTCTAAGGGTTTTTTTGAAGGCTGTTTTACTTTTTAACCAACTTCAAAAAAAGGAGGAGGTTCTACGTTCCACTGTATGTATTTTTTTTTGTTTAATGTATGTACAGTCACCAGCAATAATACAGCATTAAGTTCATGTTTGCTGATTGATCACATATTTTTGTTTTTGTTCATTCTTCATTTAAAGAATATTCCACTCGCACCGCACCGACTTCATATTTCTGCTACTTAGTGCTAGGCCATAAAACTTTAGGCTTTAGTTTCTGTTGTCCGAAATAAATGCATTTTATTTTACGTTTATTTTCTAAGGTTTTTTTTTTGTTAAAAGATTTTCATTTCATAATTTTATGTTGATTTAACATTTTCAGAATTATCCACCAATTCCTAACCGTTAAGTAGTTATACCTTCCATCATCAGCTCATCAACATGAGATGATGATTACGAGACGCAAATACTTGAATAATTTTAGAAAATATATGAAACACATAATACGGGCCTATGAAATTTGAAGCTTGCCCTCGATTTCCCTGGGATCCCATCATCAGGTCATGACTTGGTGACAATGGAACCACCTCAGGAGTATACCCTTTCGAATAAAAAAAAATATTTGAAAATCGGTCTACAGTTGACGGAGTAATCGATGTACATACATAAAAAAAAAAATACGTACAGTGGAACGTAGAACCTCCTCCTTTTTTGAAGTCAGTTAAAAAGCACAAACTACTTATCGCGTTTGCGTTAAAGTGTCAAATAGTATGAGAATTGTTGAACGCGTATAAGACGTATTTGTTGGCCTGGTCGGCGATTACACTAGGCGCTATGATTTTTATTGATCCACATAGTGTAACCTTCTGATCAGACATTATTAGTGACAACTAGGTAGAAATCAGTCCTAAAGTTACAATAAAACCTCAAGGCTTAGAAAGGCTACGATCGTACACGAGCGCTAGGGGTATAATAATATTCTTACAGAAAAATCACAATAATAAAATCTTAAATAACTAATGGCAACAGATAACTAAGGGTGGTACCACAACAACCCTAAGAGTTTATATTTAAAATTTGCGTCAATCTACATAAAATGTACTAAGTAATCTTCTAGAAATAGCAAGAAAAACTTTTTGAAGAAAATGTTTAGGCTCTACTAATTTGTACTAGGTAACTAATAGTAACTAACAGTAAGTACTTCTTAATCAGTCTTTGGTATTTCGTAGCTTTATCTTTGATCGATGTGTTTGTGTGTGTATGTGAGTGAAACAACTAGCTCGCAGTGTTCTCGGACTCTTTTACGCGGAAAAAACCTAACTCAAATACTTTGAATTAGTGCCTCGAGAGTTGTCGAGGCACGGGTTTTTTTTTCTCGTCTCGAACCAAAGCGGATTTCTCGAGGCTTCTCGAGTTCGAGAATTCTCGAGCAGAAACCCTAGCCACAGAACTTTGTTGACACCGCTCATATCCTAGTGCATTTGCACTGCGATGTGAAGGCGTCGTATGTCCCTACATGTCTATGTAGTTCCCAAGCCGCATTGGGCCCGCATGGGAACTATAGCCCAAGCCTTCCGAGAGGCCTGTGGGCAGAAGCGGAACGTAAATAGGCTGATTGATGATCGAGCAAAGCAAATTTTAGTTCCAAATACGCTCACGGGCGGTCGCTGTTCCAAACGTCACACAATCTCGGCAACGTTTACTGTTCGATTTTACGTGACGCAGGATTCGAAAAGTCGTGCTCGACCCTCTGACACAGACTGGACGGACTACCGAAGAACTCAATAGCAGACATCGCTGAACTGTATAGGATGCGGACGGTAAGTGAGCAAATGTGTCACCTGGTGGTAAGTGATCACCACAGCAGTACCCATAGCCACAATTCCGGATAGATTGCAGATGCGTGGCCTCTGAGCCGTGGCGTGGCCGTGACGTCAGAGTTACTACTACCATCTTACTCGGCAATTCTGCCGATAAGCAACAGTGCTTGCACTGTTGTGTACACACTACTAATTTACTGACGATAAAGCAAGGGTAGGTACATTAGAATTATTTAACTGTCGAATTGTGATCGAATACCTGATGACATTATTAAATTTTTATTATTACAGTCACACGTTATACATATAGTTTTTTTTTAGTATTGCGAAGACAATTGTTAAATCAGTGAATGTTTGTACCTACAAGTTGTGGAAAAAACAGACTGGACCAGTAATTGGACTAATTAAAAACATTAATTTAAATTATTTATTAACCATTACACTAAGGTAGAGCGTGATATTTTCTGAATTATTTCTTCACTTGATGTATAAATAAATTTATTTACGTAACAAAATCAATTAACAATGACATTAAATCCAAGCTAAAACTAATTAAACTGAAACTTAATAGTAAATTAATTCTTCACATGTTTGGCATCTTTGTCAATGTCAGCGTGATCTGAAAATTTTAAATCGAAAATTGTGGTACAAAATTGTAAATATCGCAAATTCTAATTTTTTTAACATTCCTACATAGGTATCATTCACTTATTATATCGTTCCGTGTGTCTGTCATTTTGCGTGTATATGACATTTTGCCTACTCAAAATGAGTCATTATGAGTAAGGTTGAAAACTAAAATTTAGATAGGACCATGTTCTACGCATGTTCATTAATAAAACTCAGGGAAATAAACTGCAAATAAGCAAGAAGCCATGATAGCCTAGTGGTTTGACCTATGGCCTCTCAAGCAGAGGGTCGTGGATTCAAACCCCGGCTCGCACCTCTGAGTTTTTCGAAATTCATGTGCGGAATTACATTTCTAAATTATCATGAGCTTTTCGGTGACGGAAAACATCGTGAGGAAACCTGCACACTGCGAAGCAATTCGATGGTATGTGTGAAGTTCTCAATCCGCCCTATGCCCGCGTGGGAACTATAGCCCAAGCCCTCTCATTCTGAGAGGAGGCCTGTGCCCAGCTGTGGGACATAGAAAAGGCTGGTGATGATGAATCAAGAAATATGCAGCTGTGATAAATTGACAAAAAAAACAGTATTGTGGAAACAGAAAACATTTACTAACCGACACTTTCATCCCATTGCTGTTTGTCAGTGGACATGAAACAGACATAGAAAAGGTTGCCTAAGAAGATACTGCTAGCCATGACGAACATTACGATACGCCACTGGGTGCGATCAGACTGAAAACAGATATTAAATTCATTAACCATTGATTTTTCAATCCTTTTGGTGTAGGAATAGAAACTCTAGGTCCATCGGGTGAAAAAGCGCCTGGTCAACGCCACTGGCGACCAACGGGCTGGCAGCCATTTGTCCCAGCGTATCAGCGTCGCTGTTCAACGGGGAAACGCTGCCAGCCTTTTGTTCACCATGCCACGGAGCCATATAGTTATTATTTATTTGGATTTAGGTTAGTTTTTAATTCGAATTGTATTAACCATGTTCTTATGATATTTGAAAATAAACATCATGATTTTATAATCGTCCCACGATAACTCTGCATAAAATATTAATTGGCAACCCAGAAAAATCACGCTGTGGTAATACTTTTTTCATGTCACTCAGACATTTCTTTAATTAAAAATAATAATTATAGTAGCAATCAAAAGTTGCTGTTTTTTTTTTTAATATGGCTCTGTTCATTGGAGGACAATTTTGCCAGTGTTTAGTAGGTTTTGCCGTTGTACGGTAAAAAAAATGTAGAAAACGAAATATGAGAGGTATTTTAATGGTGGATGGTGAATGACCGATGACCTGTTTAATGTTTAATCTAATCAAAAGTTCAAAACGTGTTGTTTGACTACAAATCAGTGTTGCCATAAACAAACTTTAGATTTCTACTGTTGTCAGTTCGTTGCAGAGTTATCGTGGGAGGACTATAGTCCTCAGATGGGCTCTTATTCCATAGATACCCATACGACATCTGTGTCTCAGTGGCCTGTGATCAGTGGAAATTGACTGTTAGTGGATTTTTAAGTCACGATAACCCTCATAGTTTAGTTGAGGTGGCAGATGTTGCAGCAATAAAAGAATTCCGTGTCATGCTCTTACTTACCACTTCGTTGACGATATTGGAGACTAGAACTGGTAGTAAGATGACTCCCGCCCCGCATCCCGTATTACCAACGGCCATAAGGGATCCACTGAAGTTTGAAGACATGTCTATATAGTTTACCTGCAAAAATAAATAAACAAATTAAAAATCCGGAAAACAGGCGTGACTGTATGCGTGTAAATAAAAATAAAATAAATTTATTGAAACAGTGACAGTACAGATTACATAGGTTTTACACAAAAACAGTTTCACTGTGCATGATTTTTTGCAAATTTCACTTGCCTGTGTGGTGACACAGGCAGGGTTACAGTAGGCCAGGCTTCTCCTGTAGAATGACACCTTACATATTTGCCAAATAAAACCATTTTACAAATTGGTTTTACGTGCAGTCGAATTGAGAACCTCCTCCTTTTTGAAGTCGGTTTTTTATAATAACAGTTTTAAATGATTCGCAGTTAATTGCATTAGACATAATGATAACGGGATATTGACCGCGATTGGCTTATAGGTTCCATGAGATCCCGATATCTCGATGCAGTTAGGTACATGCATCATGATCACGGGCAAACTACACTACGGGTTTGCCCGTGATCATGATGCATGTAACTGCATCGAAATATCGAGAGCTCATCAAACCTTTAAGGTAATCGCGGTCAATATCCCGTTTTCATTATGTCTAAATTTGGACTATTTTGTAGTTTACAAAAAAATAGTCCAATTATCGAAAATTAATTTAATACAAACAGACTGTACGTATTAACCAAACCAACTTAATTTATTTGAGTGTGTTCTAAAATGGTGTTTTGTATTTGGAAACTTATTCACATTATGTAATTACAATCATTAGTAATTGTGTGTGTAATTGCGTTGTGCTTTTGCGTGTGTGCATTCAGCCATTTCCGGAATAAGAATATTTCATTTCATTTCATTAATTGCAAGTGGAAGGGAAAAACCGGCGACATTACTTCTGAAAGGAAATACGGTGGATTTCATTTCAATTCTCTTTTTACTATCATCATCATCAGCCTATTCTAGTCCACTGCTGGACATAGGCCTTCCCTAATGAGCGCCTTAGCGCCCAGTCTTCAGCTTGCCGCATCCAGCATCCTGCAGCCTGCAATCTTTCGCAATATTTTTATTAGTTCTGTGCTTACCATAAAACCTGTGTGTACACCAGCAAAGAGAGACACTGCTGCTACGATCAAGAATACTGCAAGTGTGATGTTATCAGTGTATGAGACAGCTATAAGACATACTGCTGGGGCAGCTTGACCTGCAATTAAAAGAAAATCATTTTTTTGTATTTTTATGAGTTTTCAACGTAGAAAAGACCAACATGATTAATTCCATAGACTCTATGAAAATATAGAGAAATTAAAAATTCCAAGTTTTATTCAGCAAAAAGGCAGTCGAATGCTCTTTTACACGTCATGATTTTGAGTATATTAGTGCTTTTGGAAAGACCATGATTACCAAGAAGAATGCGCCGCAAGAAACTTGGCACAAAGTAATTTTTCCTAAAAACAAGTTACGTTACCTTTTACATTACGTAACCAAAGATGAATTAAGCAAAGAAGAGGTTTCCTTGTGCAATTCATCTGTGGTGCATCATTAGAACATAAATAGAAAAAAAATTACAGTAAGTATGTCAGAAACAAATAAATGTAAAAAACGATTATTAGAACAGCAAAACCAGAACACTTTACTTGCAGATTCATAAGTACATTACAGATTTTAGAAGATGCTGTTTGATTTGATAAAGAAAAGCAATAAACAACACTGACCAAGTGTATTACAGACGATCCTAGTAGTCTTCAAGGTGACGATGCCTCTGTTGATGCAGTAGTCGGACAACACGCCGTAGGCGATGGCAAAGAAGAAGCTTCCGACGTAAGGCAACGACGACAAGATACCACTCTGGAAACGAAACAATTTAAATACCTAATTATAAAGAAATTTAGACAAAATAATCCAAATTATGTGACTGCATAATCATAACAACAAGTTGAAAAAGTAAAAAAAAGACATTTATGACTTCTGGCTGACATGCCTTTTTCTGCAAATAAATATTTTTATGTTATCTCATCTTATGATGATGATTATGAAGACACTTATTAAATAAATATAGTCACACTGGTAAAAAAAATTGCGCAAGTCGCATTCCAACTAAGTCGTTCGGTGTACGGTCACGCAATTGCATGCAAAGTGCACTACTTATCTCGCTACCTACGAGGGCTGTTTGATAAGTACCCGTTTATGGAAAAAAAAATTTTTTTTTTGTATATATGCATTTATTTTTCTACGTAGTCATCTTTTAACTCTATACATTTGATCCACCTATACTCAAGCTTCAATAAACCATCTAAAAAGTATGCTTTTGGAAAGTCATTAAAATTGGCCTCTGTGGCGGTAATGACTTCGTCATTTGATCCAAATCGCTTGCCACCGAGCCATTTTTTTAGGTTGGGAAACAAAAAGAAATTGCATGGGACCAAATCTGGAGAATACGGGGGGTGAGACAATAGTTCGTAGCGTAACTGTGCTAATTTAGCCGTCACAACTCTGGACGAATGAGCCGGGGCGTTGTCGTGATGAAACAGTACTTTTTTCTTTTTTTAATGGGGTCGTTTGTCCTTCAACACGGCGTCAAATTCATCCAATAAATTGGCATAGTACTGCCCTGTTATTGTTTTTCCCTTTTCTAAATAGTGAATATGTATAATACCCTGCGGATCCCAAAAAACGGTCGCCATGACCTTTCCAGCCGATGGGACGGTTTTTGCTTTCTTTGGAGCAGGTTCACCCGGTAAAATTCACTGCTTCGACTGCTCTTTCATTTCCGGGGTGTAGTGGTGGACCCATGTTTCGTCCACGGTCACGAAACGACGCAGAAACTCCTTCGGGTTACGTTTGAACACGGCCAAACACTGCTCCGAAGTAGTCAGTCGGTTTTAGTTCATAAATATGGACCTCCGCAAAGTAACGCCTGATTCAATAAATTAGTCATTCGGTTCCGTTTTTGCTCCTCCGTGAGTAAACGCGGCACCCACCTCGCCGATACTTTCTTCATACCCAATTTTTCTTCTAATATGTGTTGTACCCTCTCGATTGAAACGTTTACAGCATCAACGATTTCTCGAAGTTTAATTCGGCGGTTGGCTAAAACGATATTTTCAATTTTCTTAACCATATCGTCTGTAGTCACCTCAACTGGCCGGCCTGGGCGATCCTCATCAAAGACGGTTGTTCTCCCCCGCTTAAACTCGTTACACCAATATCTGACGGTTGTCATAGAAGGAGCACATTCATGGTAAACAGCTTTCATTCTTACTTTTATTTCGTCACATGTTTTTCCTTCCAAAAATAAGAATCTAATTACAGAACGATACTGTTCTTACTCCATTTTAACAAATTTTAAGTTCACGCCTTCACTGAATCGTTGTCAAATGAGAAAAAAAACAAAAGAATGCCATTTCTTTTTAACCGCCTCTGAAAAATGGCTTAAAAAGGTGGTATACTTATTTGCGGCCAGTGATATTAATATATTTAGAAAACGGGTACTTATCAAACAGCCCTCGTACTGTTGAAGAAAACAATACTTACGCTCTTAATATTAAACCCTAAGATGTGATGCATGTAGGCAGGTATTTGCGTGAAGAAGAACACGTAGCAGACGCCACAGCTCATATGAGTTATAAACGTGGCCCAAACGTGTTTGGAGCTGAAGATCTGCATCCAAGGAATTTCAGGCTTCTAGAAATAGGATAAAAAATTTGGAAAAAAATTCGAAAAACGATAAGTACATTTTTGTTAGAAACGAAAAGGATTGTTGATTGAGCTTAGGTGTGTGATGAAAATAATTAAAAAAAAACAAGTTTATTACCTTGCTCAATTACTCTGATAAGCGATTTCTGTGAGATTATTTGACTGCTATATTAAATACGCAAGGAAAAGAGCTGAAACAAATCAATTTTGGAAAAAGTTGTATTTTTTACATCCAGTATTCAGCCGGAGAATAAAAGAAGGCCGAGTTACTAATACCTATCCCTTTCATCTCTAATTTTTATCCAATCCATGTGGTTTTATGTTATAATACCGTACCATTTTAGATCCACCGCCAACACCCATGATGTAATTCTTTTCCTCAACACTTATTGTTTTATGTTCAGCAGGGGTAGCTGCAGCGAAGACTGTTATCAACGCAAAAGCCACCAGACAAATTGCTCCAACTAGCCAGAAAGTAGATGGCCATCCTGCGCTACTGGAAGCCAGGAGCCCAGCCAGTTGGAAGGCTATAACAGTTCCCAAAGTTGTTCCTGATGAAAAATAAAACTCGTAGTGATCTACACTCACACACAAAAACACACAATATTGCCTCAAAGTCACGCAGGAAGCGATGGAGAGGGCTATGCTCGGGGTTTCTCTGCGGGATAGAATCAGAAATGGTAACATAGCCCGAAGAATTGCGAATCGTAAGTGGCAGTGGGCGGGGCACATTGCTCGCAGGACTGATGGCCGATGGGGCCAGAAGGTTCTCGAATGGCGTCCGCTGACCGGGAGACACGCTGTAGGTAGGCCTCCAACAAGATGGAGCGAGGACCTGGTGAGGATCGCGGTATCGCGGTGGATGCGGAAAGTATAAGACCGGTCTGAGTGGAGAGTCTTGGAAGAGGCCTTTGTCCTGGACAAACGTCCACTGCTGGAGTGGACGTCTTCCGGCTGACACGATGATGGTGATGATACGAGAGTGATCGGTTTATTGCATTACGATTGAATTTCATGGCAGTTTCAGGTTAGCAACGAACTAGTGACTCTCTTTGGGTTGTTGGTTCTCATGATTGGCGGTGGCCGCTTACCATCAGGTGACCTGCTTGTTCGTTTGCCTCCCTCTTTCAATAAGTTGCGGGTGAACAAGATAATTGTTTCTAGTTCATTAAGTATTTTAAATAAACAAATGCTTTACCTGTATATACGTAGCCAACTAAAGTAGCCCTTTCTTGAATCGGTGTCCATTTAGCTAACATAGTGTGGACACTAGGGTACAATCCTGACTGGCTCACGCCTTGAAGAACGCGGCAAGCACACACTGCTTTCCATCCACCCTGAAAGAAAATCATCACAATAATCAGCCTATTTACGTCCCATTGCTGGGCACAGGACTCCTCTAAGTCTGAGAGGGCTAGGACTTTAGTTCCCACCTGGGCCCAATGCGTGGTGCAGCGAACTTCACATACACCGTTAGACATTATTAATAGCGGGATATTGCGACTGGGCGTGTTTAAGAAGGTACATAATTTTAAGGAATAAGAGCACTAACCACTAATAATTACCAATATAATTTCCAATTCAATATTGCACACAACAATTTCTAAGAACGCCAGTCGCGAGAGAGGCCCGCTGGGGTATCTATTTTTGACCACAGACTACGATGGTGGGTAAAGGGAATGTTCTTTAAAAGCAGCTAACAGTTGGTAGGTAGATATGTAGGTAGTAAGGTAATAGCGATTAATATCCCGTTAGTAACAAGTCACTAAACTGTTAACTTACACCATTGAATTGCTTCTTAGCAGTATGCAGGTCCACCCCGCAAGCAAGCAAATACGAAAAGAAATAGAACTAAGATCGGATTAAACTCAAATTTCAAACTGCAACGTAAATGTACGGAAAGACCAGAAAAATAAATTCTCGAACTGGAATGGAATCTCAAAACCTCCACCATACCATAATATCGCGAGCAATTATCATTGGTAACAGTGAAAAACTCCTATATTCACGTTTTAGTTTATTTCAAATTACTTAGCGAATACTGCCTCCCTAGCATCATTTTAAAAGTCAATTGGTCCCAAAGGTACAGAAATCATTTGACTTACCCAAACAGCCACTGATGGTGTGACTATATTGACCAATGCGTTAACCAGCAAGCCTATTTGAAGAGGTATTTTTCCTCCGAAGCGCTGTACTACCATACCCATCGGAAACATCGCCACCGAATAACCCAGGAAAAATGCGCCAAGTATCATCTCCTGTATCGCTTTCGTGTATTCGTAAGTCTAAAAAAATACAAACACTATTCCAGTTTCCTTGCGAAAAAAATTTCGAACACGCAATTTTAGACGTATTATGAATTACTTAGTCTATTTTATCGAACATGCAATACAATACGATAACAATATCTATATTGAACATCTCAAAACAAAATAAATGAAACATCAAATAAGTAAAGCCAATAATATTTTAGAATATTCTAAATTAATGTAATGTTTTATTCACTAGGTAACACTACTTGTAAGACTGCACTAACCATTGTGTGTATATTTAATGACGTATTATTTTTATAACATGTATATTTATACAACACATCACGCAGTTCAAATTAGAAAATATACAATTATAGTACAAATGAAAATAAACGAAATAAAGTTAAAATAAACATTTGCATTAAATATTTTTACATAAATAGATAAATACATACAAGCTGGCAATACGTTACAAATGCACACACCTTTAAAATCAGCCATAAGACTCATGCACTAGACTAATAGTTAGTCCTCCTTCACCATAGTTTTAAATATGCATGAATTTAGATTTGTTGAAGACATTTTGAAAATTATTTTAATAATAAAAACTTACCCTATGAACATTCCACATGTTATCCGCAGTTCCTTTGCCACTTACATGTTTCACAAGAGTTTTATTAAATTCATTCTCTCGTTTCGAAAACGCACTTACATCTATTTCTTTATTCCAGTTAGTTATTTCACCAGTTGTATTTAATTCAGTGCCAGTTGCAATAACATTGGCAACAGTTCTATTATAATCAATACTCAATATAGTTGTATTACGGATAGCTATATCATGTTTGCCAGTTTGGCTTGCCATAGCAACTATCGATACTCCTAAATGAGCTCTTGCAATGTAATTAACGGTGAGGCAAAAAAACAAAAGACAGCTTTGCACATGGCGCATTCCGTAACCGTAACTTTCAAGCAGGTCAGGTTTCTCTGAAAAAAGAACGCAATTTTACAGTTTATTTCCCAAAAACCTGTGCAATAGTTTCGTGATCATCAGCGGCATTAATTTCATCACCATTAGCGACTTTAGTTTCATCACGGTCAGTCTATTTAGGTACGTCTCCTCCAGGGCACTGGCCTTACAGAGGATTAGGCTAATCAGTTCCCACTCGGACAAATTGAATTGTTTCGCGGGAGAGTGTATGTTTGTTCACGACGATTACCATCTCCGAATAACCTGACCAATTTAAAATTAAAAAGAGAAAACCCAACTGCGATTCTGGGAAACAATAAACCGAATGTCATTCCCACAATTGAGACGAATCCAATGACACCTCATACGTTGAAATCCGTCAAACGCCTTAAGCTGTAGAGCATGCCAAAGAATTAGACATGCATAGGTACATTATGGGCGGTCGGGTAGTGGAATTTTGAAATTTATTGTATTTTCATATCAACCCAATTTTCGTTGCAAAAAAAAACCTTAGAAAAAAAAGGTAAAATAATAATAGTCGGTGCTTCATTCAAAGAATATTCCGCTCGCACCGCACCGACTTCATATATCTGCTGCTTAGTGCTAGGCCATAAAACTTTAGGCTTTAGTTTCTGTTGTCCGAAATAAACGCATTTTATTTTATTTTATTTATTTATCATTATTTTAGATGATTATTTTACCTTTTTTTTCTAAGGTTTTTTTTTTTAGAAGGCGGTTTTACTTTTTTGTTAAAAGATTTTTATTTCATAGTTTTACGTTGATTTAACATTTTCAGAATTATCCTCCAACTCCTAACCGTTAAGGAGTTGTACCTTCCATCATCAGCTCATCAACATAAGATGATGACTACCGGACGCAAATACTTGAATAGCCTTAGAAAATATATGAAACACATGATACGTGCCTATAAAATTTGAGGGTGGCCCTCGATTTCCCTGAGATCCCATCATCAGATCATGACTTGGTGACAGTGGGACCACCTCAGGAGTATACCCTTTCGAATAATGATTTAACATTTTTAGAATTATCCTCCAACTCCTAACCGCTAAGGAGTTGTACCTTCCATCATCAGCTCATCATCATGAGATGATGACTACCAGACGCAAATACTTGAATAACCTTAGAAAATATATGAAACACGTAGTACGTGCCTGTAAAATTTGAGGGTTGCCCTCGATTTCCCTGGGATCCCATCATCAGATCATGACTTGGTGATAATGGGACCACCTCAGGAGTATACCCTTTTAAATAAAATAAAAAAATTGAAAATCGGTCTACAATTGACGGAGTCGGTCTACAATTGACGGACGGAACATACATAAAAAAAAAAGAAAGTACATACAGTGGAACGTAGAACCTCCTCCTTTTTTTGAAGTCGGTTAAAAATACAGAATAATCTTGAATCTGTTAATATTGTTTCTTACTTTAAGTTCGTACAATTTTTTTAGGTATCTACTGTCTATGGCCAGTCTAACACTTACTGTCTTTGCTTTGTGTCCATAATTATCAAAATGTAATTCGTTAAAAAAAACTCACCTCTTACTCGCTCGCTAACTTCTTCAGTCGGAACCTTTTCATATTCACGGGGCTGCCCTTTTTCCTCCATAATTATTGCAACCGTCGATCTTAGTTTCTTAGAGAATAATGGTAACAATAATCAACTTTAAGCATTTATTTCTCATGATAAGTTATCTTGATTGTTTTTGTCTAAACAAATATAGCTCAATGAAACAGCTTCTGTAATACTTAATACATTGTTATAACGCATTAATACAGGATGAATTTAAATGATAATACAGTACGGGATATTAAGCACTCTTACCTTAGGTACTAGATTTGATGAGCTCCTCATATTTCGATGCAGCTATATGCATCACGACCAAGAGTAAACTGAGTATGTATGAGTATTGAATAATTATGTCTAATGATTCAGAATCGTTATTGACCACGTCATTCTTAGTTTTTTGTATCATTGTGTTCTTGTATGAAATTTATCATTATCTTCTGGTAGAATTACCAAAGACAACTCAAAATTAAAAATGTTGAAAAAAATAAATGAATTGGATCTATTAACGATACTGAATAACGAATATTACAATAATTTGTAGACCTTATGACATAAAACGCTTTAGTGATTTATTCAGTAAAGTGTACTTACATAATACAGTCTCAATATTAAATAAAAAAATAAGTACCTAAACATCATTATTTCAATTTTACCCTGTTTAGTAGCATTTGAATGAATTGGCACCAAATGCTACATGAAACATGTTGTTGTAATGAAGGTCGAATATAAATATAGTAATAAGAAATAATTATTCTGGATTTTATGCTACTGCTTTTTCGGGGTGATTAGTTTGTACATCCATGACAAATATCAGTTTTCACACAGACCCAACTATTACCACCACCACTACACTACACACTGACGCATTTCGGAACTCTCTACGAGCCCCATTTTCTAAGCACTGTTACACTCAAAACCTCTGCACGGTTTTTTCGGAAACAATAATAATGTTCCCTTACCTACATTCATTCCATTAGACGCAATGAAAACGGGATATTTTCTGCGATTACCTTATAGTTTTTATGAGCTCTTGATTTAAAATTGCTACATAGGTTCCCTTTGGCTAACGAATGTCTCGATACAATTTCCTCCTGATACATTCCTGATACATTTTCTGAAGCTGTGTATAAGGAAAATTCGGAATCCATCGACGAAGGAAAAGCTTATTCATACTCCAGTGGATGAAGCGGCGTGTAAGGGATAAATCTTATTACGAATAAACCAAGGGAAATAACAATGTAGCAATATCACCATCAATACAATACATATAAAACTCTCCGTAACTGACTGAGTGACTGACAGATAACTGAACACATAGCCGAAAACCTTGTCCCTAGAAGGCTAAAATTTTGCGAAGATATTGTTTTCACGATGTAGACAAGCACTAAGAACGTGCAATCAGCCAAAACATTTCAGCTTTCAAATCGGTTCATAAACCTCTTTAGGAGTGGCAATGCCATAAAAAGAAGCAGAGATACACTCGTCAAACTTATACAACACAAAAATTGACAAAAAATAAAGCCTAAATATCGTTTAAAATCAATTTAATTTTAAAGCTTCGGGCAATAGGTACAAATTAGGGATAAATTAATTAATTACTATACAATTTGATGCATTAAAGTACTTAAAGCAAAATTAACAATAAAATTCTTTCATGGTTTGCCTTTTTCTAACGATAAATTGGACGAGTCTTAGAATGGAGACCACGGACGGGAAAACGTAGTGTGGGGCGTCCTGAGGCACGATGGACGAACGATCTTGAGAGGGTTGCTGGCGGCGGATGGATGCGAGGGCCGAAGACAGGGTGTTGTGGCGCGCCATGGAAGAGACTGAGATGGTCAACGTAGCGTTATCGCTTCCGCGTATCAAATAAGTTATAAAATACAGACTTAGCGCCCATAAATTTCAAATAACGCAGACAGCAACGTTCACGTGTAGAAAGTTTTACCCAGAATTCAAGGGAACAAAAAATTATCTTAAACAAAACTTAAGATTTATAGAGTCGACCAACGCGCAACATAAAATTAAATTAGACAAAAGAAACCTGACTCGCTTTCTTAAAACTAAGTCGTAAAAATGACGCTTGACGAGTCGATACTTAAGAACCCATTATAGACAAAGGACTTTGTGCAATCTTTCAATTGCTAGGATACGTAAATTGCTTCCACGTGTTGCTTTAGACTCGAGTGAAACCAGTCAAAAAAATCATAGCAAGCAAAAACATCATGATGCTGATGATGATGTTTTAAGGGCGGAGCTTACGCTCTAGCATGACTATCGTCCAATCGCAAGGATCGGTCATAGTCATTAACCAATCATATGTACGGAATTACTCGTGGGAATATTTTAAAATTACAGAGACAAGCCCACAGCTCCCGGAGAGAGGTGGAAACCCGAAGGATGACGCTGACGGGAGTGAAGGAGGAAGTTGGGGCAGTTGGATCTTGGCTCGCTTCACGACAAGAACCTAGAAAAATCTTAGCGATTCTCTCTGTTAGAACCTATGAGCTAGGGTTGTTGAAGGTCCTAACATATCGAACTAAAATCTAAATAAATAAGTTAGTTTGTAATTTAGCTAGGGAGTGAAAAGTGGCATCCAGGAGTTATTCGGTAAAGTACCCGATTTCAGTTATTAATACAGGTTATCAAATGAATCCACTACTTGTTTATTACTGTTCTGTATTATAGTAAAGAATGAATCTAGACGAACTATATGAGTCTTGTTATCGCCTGATTCAGGTTGAATATAAGGGTTGGAACTCAATAGAGGTCATAATGTTGATATTGTTCGGATTAATGATCATGGTTCTATTGATCTTAATGTGTGAGAAATGTGGGAGTATTTGGAGGTGTTTGGGCTTGATTGTAGTAGAGAAGTCACACCTAGAGTTCGAGGGATTGAGATGACCGACGTTGGAAATGGAACTTATAAAGGGTCATGGATTTATTTGACAATACTGGAAAGAGTAAATTGTAAAACGTAATTTTAATCGTTAATCGTTAATCTGTGTGAAATGAATAAGAAATCTTGTAATTCCCTTGATTCATAGCTTTAGATTTACTTGCCGATCTTTGATACTGTTTTCCTAATTGTTTTAAACCTTGATAACGAATAAAGAGCGAACTTCATTGTCGCACAACAGATAATAAGTGTGCAGTCACAAGGGCAACCCGTTGCAAGCTATGTAAATATAGCACCATTCACCAATGTAATAAGGTGGAGAGTTGAGGCTAACGTAAATTAGACCCTCAATTAAAGCTCCTTTTCACACCAACTAAAAGCGAACCTAAAATCTTAAGTCTATTCATTGTACTCAGATGAACTAATTGTGTATATATTTTATTGTGTGATTATTTGTGTTTATTGTTGTGTGATATGTTTATTAGCCACTGTGTGCATGTGTGTTAGTGTGTAAATAGCCAAAAGGGTTTTTTATTTGGGGGTTCGTTTTCCCTTTATTAGTATGGCTCTGTAGGAACAGAATCCTCGATTTTCATTGAAATCGTATCATCAATGAAGATCTAAATAATTGAAATAGTTTCTTTTGCTTCCTCAAATGTGTTATAAGGTAGATCTTCCTATTAAATAAATTAATTGATCTACTAAATTTCATGGTTTTCGTTATATTCTAGATAAGTTCCCTAACTCGGAACTATTTAATAATGGAGATTTCTCATTTATAAATTGAGCGGATTAAGCTACAATGAGATTTCTAAATCAAGAGCAAGTAAAGTACACTTCGTGTAATAATTAATCTCCACTATTGAAGATTTCCACACTACATCTCGATCACAGATTTTCTATACAGTTCGATCTCGATGGCATTTTACAGATAAATTATTAACCACGTAATAAATACGGGTTAATAAATTAAATTGATTGATGAGACTTTATATTGTTAAAATTATGCCGATACACTAGTAATTTTGCTTCAAATTGGTAATTTAAGCTTCTTCCAAGCAAACTGAGAGTTAACGTAAGGTCCATGTTTTGATTAAACAGACCAAATATGCATTTCTGAGACCAGAGTTGAGAACAAGAGTCACAAGTTATTTGAGTAATAAAATCCTGCGTACAAACGCTAGGCGATGTCCTAACGGATTTTAGTGGCTAAATGTCACGTGTACCGGGAGACACAAATGGCAGTGGACCGAGAGCGGCGGAACCAGTGGGTATTGTTCGCATCGGTAGATGCAGTAAAGGTAACGACCCTGTAAGTCACAGCTGGGCTTGTGAGGCTGAGTTAATTGAGTTTGAGACATTGAAGTAACGGAGGTTTCAGCCAATAAGCTGATTTGGGAAGGTTGACCCTATATACTCATGTACATGATTCGGTGGCGATCTGATAGCAATCCTGGGTACCCAATACACGCCATGTCTTACAGATTGACCTCCGACCTTGGTTTGGCCAAACCATATCAAATATTATTGAATTTCATAAATCCATGGTAAAAGGGGTAGGGGCCCGCTGGGCCCCAACATTGAAAGTACGCATCCTCGGATGTTGGAAATGTAAACGCTTCGCAGCGCAAAGGAGGTCAACTGTCACCCCAATAACCTGACGACAGGGCCAGTTACTGGCGTAGGGATCCCCGTACCAGAGTGAGATTGGTCATTTGGTTCAGGCATACCTGTTTCTAGTATTTTCACTGTCTATCACGCTATCCGAGCACTTACTTTATTCCATACAGCCAACAATAGTACAAGCGAGCTTCACTAACTTGTATTGAATGAGGCTCGCCTCATTACAATAAACCCTTTGTCTACCCCGGAACATAAAGGTACCAGGTAAGCGGGTGGAATGAATGACAGTCGGGGTACTAGACCACTCAATCCAATGTACTGTATAAAGCCTTGAAATTGACAAATAAGCTGCCTCCTTGTTACCGAGATGTGCTCTAACTCTACGATGTTTTCCTGAATAAAGTCTAAATACATTCGATACACTAAATAAATAAATATATAGACGATCATAGCCGTACCATCACAAGACCCATGTCCAACAGTAGACTGCTGTGGACTAATGATGGTGATGATGAAGGAAAGATTAGGTAACTTTCGGACCCAGCTATCCTACAATGAAACCGAATAGAGAAAAAAAGAGATCGTCTCTCACCAAAGGCGAAGATTCTCCTTGAATCTCTGAGCAATGGCGGAAAGTAAACAATATTATTTAGTAAATTTTTGACCCGTTATAGATTTTTAATCGCTTCCTTTTCTGCGTCTTCTTCTTCTGAAAAAAAAAAATTTTTTTTGAATATCAAGATTGTGCCAGGAAAGGAAATGTTGCCAGCACCTTTGGGGCCATGCCGCGCGAGAGGTTTTTTATTTAAATGTCTTTTAATTTTAGTTTATTACTTTTGTCAAATTATTTTTACACACGGTACCTACCTTAATAAAGTTTGTTTGTCATTTAGATTCAACATCTTAACTTAGTTACTAAAGGAACGTGACATTTTGGAAGGGTCCCTGACATTAATCGCTATTAAAACTCCTATATTAAATTTCACGAATCATTAGTAAACTTCAAATACTCACTAAAACAAAAGCACAATGATCTGCACAAGCTCTTATGTCTATAACAATAGAGCTGTGCTTAGATGACTGTGATCGCTTCGGTTGCTTAGCTACTTCTGCTGCAGACTGTTCTCCGTTGCGTTCAGAAATTATTTTAATTATAACCTACCTTCCACTTCGTTCCATGGTTGTATTTCAGAAGACATGAACAAGACGAAAAGTGCGTTGCTGAAGAAAATCATACCCGCCATCAGAAACATTATGATCCGCCATTGGTACCGGTTGGTCTGAAGAAATAAACAATTGAGCTTTGTTTAATATAGGAAGAACTGCTGACAACTTACTAATACCTATCATTCTTAGAGTTATCATTATCATCACATCATTTTCTTCATATCAACTGGGAGACGCCCACTGCTGGACATGTAAAGTGTTTTGGTTTTGGTGTACTATCAATTGATAGTACACCAAAACCAGAACATAATTACTTTCTATAGGTACTTGTTCATAATTATAAAATTGTAGGTATTTTTTTCCTAATAACAATGTAGGTAATACATTCTTGGTCATGTATTGCAAAAGATTGTAACTTGTATTTGGAAAAAAATACTTTGTGCCAAGTTTCTTGCGGCGCATTCTTCTTGGCAATCATGGTCTTTCCGAAAGTGCTGGTAGACTTAAAAAAATCGACTAAGAGTATAGATCACAGATTATGCTCAGTATAGGGTTCCGTCACCGTTACTACCAAGATATGCACTACAGAACGAAAATGACACGTAAAAGAGCATCTTTTTACTTAATAAAATTTTAATTCCGATTGATTTTGATTTAGGCCTTCTCCAAGGATCTCCAATGACGATCGATCCAGGATGAAGATCTGGTAAAGATCGCGGTAAGCCATTGGATGCGGGTAGCACAAAACCTACGTGGAAAATAAAAGACTCAAGAGCTGTAATAGCGCAAACGGGCGGCCCCATCAGCACGTTTCTTCGCAATTGTAATGAAAGCATTGCATGTTTCACGGGCGGTACGAGAGTTACGAAGCTCGGCGCAGAAAGCCCTGGATTTTGGCTTCTAATTACTAGAGTTTCGTTCGTAATTCCTTACCTACCGCCCTTAATACACAATGTACTAAGCAATTGTCGGTATTACATACCACATCAGTAACAATATTGGAGACTATTATTGGTTCAGTAGTAATCAAGAGGGTCGAAAAGGTGTTGCCAGTTGCCATCAGAGAACCGCTGAAATTCGGAGCCAAATCTATGTAGTTTACCTAAAAAGAAAAAAATAATTTAAATCCTTATCGCTTCTCAAGCAGAGGGTCGTAGGTGTGAGCCCGGGTTAATCCTTAATAACATTTTATTAACATGGAAGAATTTGTTAGAAACTTTAATTCGGTACTTAACTTTGACGCTGATTTACATAAAAAGAGCATAATATGTTTACAATGGACGTGCTCGGAAAATGCCACTTTACATGCGAAAGTTTCATTTTCAATCATCCCGAGACTCGACCCTCGCCTCGAGCCAAGAGACCTCAGGACTCGTGCGAAATGACATACTTTCCCCACTTGTATCAAAAAGTACTATTCTCACCATCCATCCGGAGTGGATACCCGCGTACAACGCCAGCGCAACGATCAGGAGAAAGACAGCCAGCGCACTGTTGTCCGTATAAGACACGGCCACCAGGCAGAACGCTGGGCCGGCTTGACCTAAAGAAAAAAATTCAATACATTTGCTCGAAAAATTCACTTGGAAGGATGTATTATACTATTATTATGCCTGGCTCCTAAGGTAATTTTACCGCACTAGTGCAATATCTTTACAGTTTTTTTTAGTGTTCCGTACCTCAAAAGGAAAAAACGGAACCCGTATAGGATCACTTTGTTGTCCGTCTGTCTGTCTGTCTGTCAAGACGCTTTTTCTCTGGAACACGTAGAGGTAGCATGCTGAAATTAATATTAAATACCCTGCCCTGCGGTCCCTTGAAGCCGTGAAAAAAATCAACCTTCTAAGTCAATGCAATCAAAAGATACAGTCATTAAAAAATCTATTTCCATACAAATTGCCGATTTCCAAAAACCTAAAGGGTACTTCCAGTTGTCCTAGAAACTTGAAATTTGGTATGAAGGTAGCTCTTATAGCACAACCACTCCGAAAAGTCTCAAAATCTCAAAATTTTATGTCCGTCTGAAGATTTCACACACCAATAAAAGTTGACCCCACACTGCGTACATTTTGCTTAGGAGCAGTGCTCTGCTAACACTGTACTTCTTAAAACACTGGAGAAAAGCGTTAAAATCTTTCTACGGAACCCTCGTGCGCGAGTCCGACTCGCACTTGGCCGGTTTTTTTATTATTAGAAGTCCAATTTAAATAAATGTGCTCTTTCCTCGATGTGTGCGGATGGTTCCTTGTGCGAGGTTAATCCGGATCGCTCCCACCATATTACTCGCGAATCCTACCGCTAAGCAGCAGTGCTTGCAGTATTGTGTGCCGGTGTGGAGAGTAAGACAGCCAGCAGTGTGATTACGGGCACAAGAGGCATTTCATCTTAGCTCTCTATGATAGCAACGCATTTGTAAACCCCTCAGTGTGTGTCTATGGGCAGTGGTGATCACTTACCATTTGGTGACCCACTTGGTTGTTTGCCTTCCTTGTTGTATAAAGAAAAATGTACGCAATAAAGTACTTACCAAGCGTATTGCAGATAATTCTAGCTCCCTTCAAAGAAATGAGTCCTCGGTTCGTGCAGAAGTCGGAGAGCACTCCATAACCAATTGTGGCGAAGGCACTGGCTATATAGGGAAGTGAGGATATGAGGCCACTCTGAAAAATGTAAAAGCTATCAGTCATTTTAAACATAACCTATTCAACTTAGAAAAGTCGAACCACCCCCGATATTGTTATTTCAAAGTTCAATATTTCAAAAACGGGTGAACCTATTTTAATGAAACTTAGCTGAGAACCGTGTCGAATAAACTAGCTTTTTAATTACAAAACAACCGGACAAGTGCGAGTCGGACTCGCGCACAAGGGTTCTGTACAAAGATTTTAACCTTTTTCCCAAAGGTTTTAGGTTGTCCAGTGTTAGCAGAGCCCTGCTCCTAAGCAATATGTACGCAGTGTGGGGTCATCTTTATATTGATGTATGAAATCTACAGACAGACATAAACATCTAAGATTTTGAGATTTTTTTAAGTGGTTGTGCTATATAGCTACCTTCATACCAAATTTAATTTCAAGTTTCTAGGACAACTGGAAGTACCCTTTAGGTTTTCGGGGTACGGCAATTTGTATAGAAAAAAACCATTTTAATGACTATCTTTTGATTGCGTTGACATAGAGGTTTAATTTTTTTCACAGCTTCAAAAGACCGCAGGTTTGATTATTTTATATTAATTTGAGCATGCTACCTCCACGCGTAGAGAACAAGGGTCTTGACGGACGGACGGACGGATGGACGGATGGACGGACGGACGGACGGACGGACGGACAGACAGACGGACGGACATACAGACAAACGGACAGACAGACAGACAGACAGACGGATAAGAAAGTGATTCTATGAGGGTTCAGTTTTTTCCATTTGAGGTACGCAATCCTAAAAACCGCACCGAAATCGGTCCACCCGTTTGGGAGCTATATGCCACAGACAACACAGATACACATGTCAAACTTATAACTCCCCTCTTTTTGGGTCGGGTCTGGGTTTAAAAATACTTACATTTTTGACGTCAAACCCGAGGATGTAATGCATGTAGGATGGTATTTGCGTGAAGAGGAAGACGAAACATAAGCCAGCAGAAGCATGGGTCGCGAATGTGGCCCAAATGTGATGGGATTTGAAAATGTGCTTCCACGGTGTTCTGAAGGTCTGAAACAGTAAATTGAAAAACCGGTCCGATAATGGAACTAAAGTATTATTATTTCGATGATTTCTGAAATACTGTGCTATTTAGAGACAGCCGACTTCTGTTTATTTTCCCTCGTATCTTAACATACAAGGCGACGAGCTGTCGGTAGGCCTCCAACAAGATGGAGCCACGACCTGGGCCGTGTTTTATAAACTTACAAGTTACAATTTTACAGGCGTTTATCGGCCACACTTGTCCTGTTTTTTACAATTTGCGTTTTATTAAAGTACTTTGCTACAATTTTACAAGTTACAAGTACAGGCGCCTGTAGCCATATCATAGACAAAAAGTGGACCTTTTATAGTTTTAAATTCATAATCGAATAAGCGTTTCATAAAAATATTGTAAAATACAACTGTAGCATTGTAAAATTGTAACGAAACTTACGTACGTCTTGAGACCTGTAACAATGGCAAATCAATCGTTCTATTTACCTATTTATCTCTTCTTCAAGTTATTAAACTCAAGATCATCAAGGAATGATTCGTTTATTGAGGAACTCGTCTGAGTCGGACTCGGAAGAAGAGAGTCCACGGCAGCATAGAACTAGGGAGTTTCGGCCACGAATAAATACAGATTTTGACACACCTTTTCAATATTATAATGAAAGGTCCAGGGGTATGACTACGAAATTCGAAAATGGAAGTTCGTATCGTATCGTCCTGCTCGCTCTCGTATTAAATAATATTAGCGTGAGCGGGACGGCACGACACGAAGTTCGAATTTTGCACTTCGTAGTTTAGGGCCAGATTGAACTGTACGCAAATAGACTAGACTAGATTCTGCAACAAATAGGGAGCTCATTAGAATCGTCGAATAATCAAAATGATTCATTTAGCACGAAGCTTCAATTCTCTGTCTGTGTCTGTATATATGCACTGGAGTATCATGCAATCGTTGACATGCATTTTTCGCCGTTTTTTGCCATTGTTTAGAATAGATATGTTTTACTAGCCGACCCGCGAACTTCATACCACCATAGGTCATTCCATAGAAAATGTGCCTATGGGAAAATGAACTTCTTATTTTTTTCTCATGAAATTTTCCCCTCCATTAATACCTATCCCGCTATTTGAAGCAAAGATATAAATCCAACAAATGAAAGATCATAAAAATCGGTCCAGCCGTTCTTGACTTATAAATAGTGCAATTAACACGATTTGATTTTGTGTACTTAGATAGATTTTTATTTATCAACTTTGCATGGGTATTTTTAATACGTAATAGATAAAAAACCTTTACGTATTTGTTATTTTTGGCAGCCACTTTTTTTTTTAAATTAATGATGTCCATTACACTTGTAGAATTTACTTGTAGTCGAGATTTACAATACCGTATTACAAGTGTAGCTTTCCGTGTGTCTTTATAAAACACCTGTAATTGTACATAGTGCATTACAGGTGCCTGTTTCCAGTAGACTTGTAACCTGTAACTTGTAGGTTTATAAAACACGGCCCTGGTGAAGATCGCGGGACCGCGGTGGATGCGGAAAGCACAAGACCGGTCTGAGTCATAACAGAGCCGCGGGGGAGGCCTATGTCCAGGACTGGACGTCCTTCGGCTGGCATGAAAATGATGATCTTAACATAAAATCTACAAAATTTTGGAGCTTAGTCAATTGGTGTCAAGTCCCATGATATTTATCTTATTTATTTACTTATTTAAACAGGTTTTATATTATAGAGGTGTTGCATGTAAACATGCTTATCGCATAGACGTAGCTGTCACACAAGCAAATCAATGTATTTAGTTCATGAATATATTCCTCCCCAAAATAACGTCTGATTCAATCAATTATTCAAATTTGCCTTTTTCTTTCCATCATCAATTCTTCCCATGATGAAGTTCTTCTCAGCATCACTGATAGCTTTGTGATCAGCAGGGCTAGCAGCGCCGAAGATTGTCAGCAATGTGAAGGCGAATATGCACAATGCACCGGCTACCCAGAACGTGCTAGGCCAGCCCGCTGCACTAGCCGCTAGTAATCCTGCTATTTGGAAAGCTAGCACTGTTCCTAAAAGAGTACCTAAAATAGAAACAGACTATGATTAACTATAAGAAGGTAATAAGAAACGGAGATGAAACCTGGATAGTTAGTCAAGTAAGCAACTTTTTTTGAATATTAATGTCAAAACGATCAGGTATGCAGTTTGTGTTGAATTAGGTATTCAAAATTCTAAATTCTAAATTCTAAATTTTATTCAGCAAATAGGCAGTTGAATGCTCTTTTACACGTAATTTTTTCGAGTCTACCAGCGCTTTCGGAAAGACCATGATTGCCAAGAAGAATGCGCCGCAAGAAACTTGGCACAAAGTAATTTTTTCTAAAAACAAGTTACATTAGCTCTTACAATACGTAACCACAGACAAATTACACGAAGAAACCTCACTCTGTCATTAAAAGATTAAGAGAGAAAAAAAAACCGCATTTTAGAAACAATACTCGAATTACCTACTCAACTATGGCTCTATGATGTCATAGTTTTTAGTGATCAGTAATCAAACTGTGTAATTTTAGTTTGTAGTAAATTTTGTTAGTTTTGGTTTTATTGTAAAAAAAAATATTTTAACAGAAAAAAACCTCTAAAAAAAGGGGGGGGGGAGAGAGAGAGAGAGAGAGAGAGATTTTATTGACGTCCAGTCGAACCATTTGATTACTGACCCACCGTAGAACGTTCTCGCAGCAAGTGTCATAATGATTTTCCTTGTCAGGCAATTCGATGTCACCATGACATTTTCTACGAAAAGATTCCAGAGTGGTACACAATTCAGTTGGTTCAATAGTACATTACATACACAGAAATGGAATAGTACATTTGAAAGGATGAAATATAAAACAGAACTGTGGCTATCTAATCCCATAAATAATGCAACCCAATAATCCCATATAAGCAGCTAGATAGCTAAATATATAGGTAGCTAATAAGAGCATCTGTGCCCTAAGCACGACTTGTCGAATCCTGCATTACGTTACGGTTATCGTATCGAGATCGAGAAACCTCATACTAAATTTTAGTTGCATACGCTCACGGGCGGGCGCTGTTCCAAACGTCATACAAACTCGTCATAGTTTACTATTCGATTTTACGTGACGCAGGATTCGACAAGTCGTGCTTAGGGCACAGTTTTATGAACTAGCACAAAATAAAGTCTGTACGGAGCGGTCGGAATATTCTTTAAAGTAGCACCGACTTTAATTATAATTTGTGCTAAGTCATTCTTTGAGTTCATACATTTTATTTTATTTTATACGACGAGGAAGGCAAATGAGCAAGTGGGTCACCTGATGGTAAGTGATCACCACTGCCCATAGACACCCACAATCCCGGGGGGTTTGCACATGCGGCATTATCAGTCTTTTCGCCCTTATCGTCCTTACTTAAGGAGTTTTTATTATTTTTAACCGACTGCCAAATTAGGGTTATGATGTTTTTCGAGCTTATGTTTTTATGTCCAATTCTTTGGAACTCTCTGCGGCCTAAACCGTTTTACGGATACTGAAATAAAACGGATCACTGACGTATATATTATATAAGTCGAGTGTAGCTCGACTTGTTTCGGATAAATTCGTAGTCCTTCCTCTGGGAGCGCACGACCCAGAGGCAGCGAGGCGCACACTCCGCGCCCCGACTCTTATTAGTCCGAAACATGTCGATCTAAACTTGACTTACATACGTGAGTGATCCGTTTTATTAACCGATTTCAAAAAAGGAGGAGGTTCTACGTTCCACTGTATGTGTTTTTTTTTTTCAATATGATTGAGTCTCACGGTAGTTTCATGTTATACCGTTTATGGATTTCAACATTATATTATAAGGTGTCGTTAGATTCGTCTGAGTTGTGGGAGTAACATTAGGCTATATTAATGTAGAGTCTACATTAATATCGCCTAATTGTAGGCCTTCGAGTGGCAAAAATCGCTTCACGGTTCGGTTTGGTTCGCGGTGGTAGGACCTGCCATTCGAACGCAATGATATTACAAAAGTGGTAGATAACTATTTCATCAGCACGTCGAAAATGAAGCGCAGAAAAGGCTACAAATTGTAGCCTCTTTGGCCACCTTTCTCTTTAGCAATCTCTCTCAAATAAGGTCCAAATTGGCGCGCAAAATGTTAAAATGTTCGAAACATGTTTTTTCGATTGTCTTGTGAACATTATGATATTAATGTAGACCTTAAAGTGGCGGAAATCGACTCACGGTTCGATTCGGTTCGCGGTGGTAGGAAACTCATCATCATCATCACCAGCCTTTCTTACGTCCCACTGCTGGGCACAGGCCTCCTCTCAGAATGAGAGGGATTGGGCTATATAAGTTCCCACGCGGGCCTGGTGCGGATTGGGAACTTCACACACACATTGAATTGCTTCGCAGGTGTGTGCAGGTTTCCTCACGATGTTTTCCGTCACCGAAAAGCTCATGATAAATTACAAATGTAATTCCGCACATAAATTCCGAAAAACTCAGAGGTGCGAGCCGGGATTTGAACCCACGACACTCTGCTTGAGAGGCCATAGGTCAAACCACTAGGCTTATACGGCTTTTTTAAACGGCTGGTAGGAAACTCGAAAGGAGTTAATTGTTGTCGCAGTCGAGTTTTTGTTTATTAAACAATTGCTACTGTTACAAACTTACCAGTGTACACATAGCCACTCAGCGTGGCTCTTTCGCTGATCGGTACCCATTTGGCCAGCAGGGTATGAGCACTTGGGTACAAGCCAGCTTGACTGAGCCCTTGCAAGAAGCGGCAACCGCATACGGCTTTCCAGCCACCCTGGGAACATAGTACGTCATCATCACCAGCCCTTATTACGGCCCACTGTTGGGCACAGGCGTCTCAAGAGGGCTTGGGCTATAGTTCCCACGTGGGCCCAGTGTGGTTCGGGAACTTCACACGACTTCATTGAATTGTTTCGTAGGAGTGTGCGCTTTCCTCGATGTTTGCGGGTGGTTCCTTGTGCGAGGTTAATCCGGATCGCTACCACCGTCTTTCTCGCTAATCCTGCCGCTAAGCAGCACTGCTTGCACTGTTGTGTTCCGGTATGGAGATCAAGCAGGTGTAATAACGGGCACAAGAGGCATTTCATCTTCAGATCTCTAGGTTGGCAACTCATCTGAAAACCCTCCGTGATCCACTTGCTCGTTTGCCTTCCTCGTCGTATAAAAAAAGCATGAGAGATGCGTGCTGGGGCTCGAACCCACGACCCTCGCCTTGAGAGGCCGTTGGACAAACCACTAGCATTCACGTTAAAGCGCCAATGCAAATAATTATACTATACACACTATCTCAAATATTATGCCTCTCGTGTAAACAAAGCTCTTATCTGACTGCCGTCGCAGTTAATTTAGATAGCTGATCCTTACCCAAACAGCTACTGTCGGGGTCGCGACGGAGACGATCCCGTTTACCAACAAGCAAACTTGCAACGGCAGCTTCCCCCCGTACCGCTGGCACGCCAAGCCCGTTGGAAACATCACTACGCAGTAGCCCACGAAGAATGCGCCGAGTATCATTTCTTGTACCAGCTTTGGCCAGTCGTATGTCTGAAATATTTGCAACGTTATCACGATTAACATCTTAAGCTTCATCTGTTTTTTTTCAGGTGTTACTTATTACAACATCATCATTGAGCACGTGTAATATACGAGCCAAGTACGAGTCACTGTTTTGTTATAGTATTGTAACGGTGATCTGACAGTATCTCTCAACAATCAGTAGTTCGTAATAGCAGTATTAACACAGATAAACAAAGTTGACTTGATACTATTACAAGCGACATTATTAAGGAAGTTGTTATCTTTTTGCTATTAGGTAGGTACTATCAGAAAACATGTATTAAGACAGCTTACCCTGAATACGTTCCAAACACTTTTTACTGGCTCCTTTCTTCCGAAATCAGTTGCATTTAAATTCAGTTCCAGTTTATCATTTGCGTTTATGATATTAATTATAGCCCTTTCATTTACACTTTCGTTTGTATCATTAAGTGTTGAATTAACATTAACTATATTACTTTTGCTTTTGATCGTGTCTATGTTGGTCATTGCCACTACTGACACTCCTAGATGGACTCTGGCTATATAGCCAATAGTCATGCAAAAAAACAAAAGGAAAGACTGCACGTGCCGGACGCCATAGCCATAGCTGGTGGGTACTTGCAGTTTTTCTGTAAAAAAAAGCATGTTTGACTTTCAAAAACCAATCGTGTAAAAGTTAAAGACACCAGAGGCCCGAGTACGGATATTCGAAACCTGCGTCACGTAAAATCGAATAGTAAACGTTATCGAGTTTGTATGACGTTTGGAACAGCGCCCGACCGTGAGCGTATTTGGAACTAAAATTTAGTATGAGGTTTCTCGATCTCGATACGATAACCGTAACGTTACGCAGGATTCGAAAACTCGTAGTCGACCCTCAGGCCCCTATTTCGCCATCTTTACGATTTTCAGTTTTACATGACAATTCGAACTACATTTCTTTGACAATATTAAGTTAGCAGTTGTCACGGAATTGTCATAGAAAACTGACTATTGTCAAGTTGGTGAAATAGGAGTAAGGGCCGTGTTTTTTGTAAAAGTATGTACAAGTGACCATTTAGGTACGAGCGAAAGTCTAATTCTATCACCTTTTGTTAGAAAGAGACCACTTGTAAATTGTAACTTGTAGATTTATGAAACACGGCATTGGTGTCTAAAGGTGCCTTATTGTTTTTAGGCTTGTTTTTAATTCAACATACAATGACAATGCAAAGAAAAATCCGTTAAGCAGCTGGACTTGAACCAGCAACCTCGGTAATCCGTACCACGCTCCACCAATTAAGCTATACTTAACGTTGGTGTACCTAACGAATTTTTCAATGCCTTGTGTCATATTTTTATTTGGAAGATCTCTCCTCAGCGCCATCTATTAGTAGCTTAATCAAGCGGCTCACCCACTACGGAACTTCTACAGTTACGCATTAGTGGCAAGAGATGGAGCTATTTTTCTGAATCAATAAATCGATTATTTTCATTGTTTTTAATTATCTGTGAGAAATCTATAACTTGCCACAGTCATAATAAATGGAGCAAATTTGATGATGTTATTTTCAGGTATTTCTTCGTCCCTATGTTCTTTGATGTGTGTGACTGTCTGTGGTACATTAACTTAAAGCTTACTTGAACTAGTGAATTACTAGTAACTCAGGTATATGTAGGTATAGGTAGGTAATGAGTCTAGACTCATACCTGTGAATGAGTTCTCACGTAATAGTGCCGTACTATCATGAAACGATACTTCCTAAACTGTTTGTAAGATGAAAGTCCCAATATTTGACACCTCATGTTCAATATTTGAAACACTTTTTCTAAATGTTATTGCTATGAGATTTACATTTGAAGTGTCAACCTATAAGGCAGTGTCGAGTACTATTATAGGTCATTAGCCTTACAATTAATCTGTTGTAATAAAATGTTATTCAGTTTTTCTACCATCATTTTAGAGTGTAATATTTACCTCAGTTAGTGTTTATTCTAAACTAAATCGTCGAAAAAAAAGCCTAAAACCAAATAGCTTGATCAATATTTTGAAAACTGGACATACTATTATGGATTTTACGACGGATTAATTTAGTTAAATATGAACAATAATGCAGATTACGATTATGAACGCACAAACCTTTCTCACTGAATTCTTCCTGTGTGGGAACTTTCTCGTATTCCTTTTGTTTTTCCGGGATTGCCATTTTTAACCGACTTCAAAAAAAGGAGGAGGTTCTCAATTCGTCGGAATATTTTTTTTTAAACGCTTCACTGACCGAGTCAAAATGAACACGATGGCATTGACAAAACACTTTATATGTGTTAATGAAAATCTAATCGGGAACAATGAAGAATATAAACTTCAGACGCGACATGGTTAGTTACAATACAAATAAAATCACAAAAAACCGGCCAAGTGCGAGTCGGACTCGCGCACGAGTGTTCCGTAGAAAGATTTTAACGCTTTTCCCGAGTGTTTTAAGAAGTCCAGTGTTAGCAGAGCCTTGCTCCTAAGCAAAATGTACGAAGTATGGGGTCGACTTATATTGGTCTGCGAAATCTACAGACAGACTAAAAACTTAAGATTTTGAGATTTTTTTGAGTGGTTGTGCTATAAGAGCTACCTTCATACCAAATTTCAAGTTTCTAGGACAACTGGAAGTACCCTTTAGGTATTTGGATTTCGGCAATTTGTATCATCATCATTATCATCAGCCTATTTACGTCCCACTGCTGGGCACAGACATCCTCTCGGAATGAGAGGGCTTGGGCTATAGCCCACGCGGGCCCAGTGCGGATTGGGAACTTCACACACACACTATTGAATTGCTTCGCAGGAGTGTGCAGGTTTCCTCACGATGTTTTCCTTCACCGAAAAGCTCATGATAAATTACAAATGTGATTTCGCACATAAATTCCGAAAAACTCAGAGGTGCGAGCTGGGGTTTGAACCCTAGACCCTCTGCTTCAGAGGCGATAGGTCAAATCAATAGGCTATCATGGCTAATTTGTATGGAAATAGCCTATTTAATGACTTTAGCTTCAAGGGATCGCAGGTTTGAGTATTCGATATTAATTTAAGTATGCTACCTCCACGCGTTCCAGAGAAAAAGGGCCTTGACAGACAGACAGACAGACAGGCAGACGGACAAAAAAGTGATCCTATAAGGGTTCCGTTTTTTCCTTTTAAGGTACGGAACCATAAAAATTGAGCGAATGCCTTTTTCCGAAGAAACTTCCACCCCCCTTTTCACGCCCTTAGGGGCGGAATTTTGAAAAATCCCACCTTGCCTCTAGTGTAAGTGCATTATACACGGAACATTAAGGAGGATTATTAGGGTGCGGGTTTCAGGACCTTGTGTGAGGTCCGTCTGGATCATCAGTGCTTGCAATGTGTTGTGTTCCGGTGTGGGTAGTAAGACAGCCGGTGTAATTACAGGCACAAGAGGCATTTCATCTTAGCTCTCTGGGTGGGAACGCATCTGCAAGCCCTCCGGGGTTGCGGGTGTCTATCGGCAGTGGTGATCACTTACCATCAGGTGACCCACTTGCTCGTTTTCCTTCCTCGTTGTATAAAAAAAACCTCTATGCCAAATTTCAGCTGTCTAAGCCCAAGAGTTTGTGCTGAGCATTGATCAATCAGTCAGGACTTTTCTTTTGAATATAATAAAAATAAAAGATTTTATTGTTTGCTCTTTAAGTCTCACTACAAACGGTTAGCGGCTACTTGTTGTTATTAGTACGCAGAATAACTCTCTTATCACTATGCTCGTAATGACAATGGTCAATGGGCTATTTTAAACACAGTCTTTTGAAGCTTGGAAGCTTAATCTTTAGCTACACTCGAGAGCAAAAAAATGAATCGGATACTTTAAAATTTGCTAACTAATCCTACAGAATCCTACTGTTTCTTTGCCCTTCACTGTAGATACAATTATTCGGATAATGCGTAGGTAAAGTCACTAATGATTATGTAAATCCTATAATAATTATCCAATCTGGCCACTATTTCACTAACGTTACAATTGTCAGTTCGCAATGACAATTCGATCTACATTTCTTTGCCATAAGAAGCGCGCTAAAACAAAAGCCCTTCAAGCCCGCAATTTACTCTGAAATGTCATTGTAAACTGACAGTTGTAACGTTGGTGAAAAAGGGGATTGAGCGCCTAGTGTAGTTGCCGACCAGGCGAAGAAATACGACCGTCTCGATTGCGTTCTCGTTTGACAATTCTCATACTATTTGATGCTTTAATGCAAACGCGATCGAGACGTATTTTGTGCTTTTTGATTACACTAAGGGTACAGATCACAAAGTTTCGCGAGGATCAGCAGATTTTTTGAAATTGGACTAGTCTGTTTTTAAAACAAGATGTAGTCTTTATTAACGTTATCTCGATATAATTTTGCTATCACTCTATTTGCTGTAGCACTACTACCTAGGATTATGATAAAATAAACTTGTCAACACAGAACAAGCTCTAATTTGTGTTGTAAAATTATTAATTCATAGTCACATAATTATTATCATCATCATGTCAGCCGAAAGACGTCCACTGCTGGACATAGGCCCTCTCCACTCAGACCGGTCTTGTGCTTTCCACGTCCACCGCGGTCCCGCGATACCTATGGGATGTAATTATATTTTTTACGGCGAGACAGAAAATTATTCAACAATTTATTGAGCCAGTTAAAGTATTAGGTTCATAATTTAATACACTTAATAAGTTTTAATAAAAATATACTTTGTATAAACGGTATTTATTTAAATAATAAAAGCAATTTACAATGACATTAAATCCAAGATAAAAATAATTAAACTAAAACTTAAAACTAAATTAAATCTAAACGGCCCCCGTGGCGTGGTGCCCAAAAGGCTGGCAGCGTTGCCTCGCTGAATAGCGATGTTGATTATTTGAGAGAGAAAACTGCCAGCCCTCTGGTCAAAGACCCTGCGGGTCTTTTTAATCGAAAGCTAGTTTGATTGAGATGGTTCTAAGCTAAGTTCCATTAGACCATCAGTTCACCCGTTTTTGTAATATTGAACTTTGAAATGACAATGTCGGGGGTTTTCAACTTTTCTAATTTTCATGTTGTATATTTCTGATACTTACTGTTTTTTAATTCAGTCAATTTTTTTTTGTTTTTTCCAGGATTCAACTCTAGGAAATATTGTCGTATCAGAAATGGCAAAGATGAAATTTGTAGCGGTTTTATTGTTGTGTGTTTTGACTATTAGCTACGTTTTCAACACCAAATCTGAAACTGCTCCGATTCCTTGCGAAGGTAAGATTTGAAGTTTTAATCGTAGCAGAGAATAAAAACCGGGCAAGAGCGTGTCGGACACGCCCAGGATAGGGTTCCTAAGCCGTTACGAAAAAGCCCTGGCATAGATACCTAATTTTTAAGGTATTTTCATCACACCTATTAAAACCAGTGTTAGCGGAGCCCTACTCCTAAGCAAACTGTACGCAGTGTGGGATCATTTTATATCGGTTACTGACATAGACAAACATAACAAAGTTGGTATTCTCTATACCTCGTAAACCTGTAAAGCCTGTTTACCTCTGATAGTTTTCCCTTTTAATTCACTATAATGCAATACTGCTATGATTTTTTCAATTTTAAAAATACACCAGTTTCCCTGGTTGATTACACTTGACTCCAATAAAAATGAGCACTTCAAAGCTAAATATTTCGCAAACTAATCCCTTAATCGAAAAATAATATTCAAATACTTGCAATATTTTTAAGAGACCTATCCCACGATATCCCACACTATGGGGTAGACGAGAAATAAAAAAATAATCCCCACTTTACTTGTACACCAAAAAAAATATTTTTTTATTTATTTAATTCCAGGACTGTGTCGGCCTAAATAATACGAACGGAGTCCCTTTTTTTTCGTCGAAATTTTTTAGTCTTAATGTAACGTTCGTCATAATTCATCACTAGGCATAACTCTTTTTTCTCTGATGCCGTAAAAAATTCAGGAATTTTGTAATGGTAATTCTGTAGAACTTTATAGGTTAGGTTAGGTTCATTTTATAATAATCCAGAACAATTAATAGTTTCAGAGAAAAAAAGAGTTATGACCAGTGATAAATTATGACAAGAATTACATTATGACTAATTGTATGGGAAAAATTATAGACCCGATTTGAATATCTATGCAAAATTACAGCTTTCTAGTACCAGTAGTAGCGTTTCCGAAACGCATAATTATGCTCATTTGCACCTATAAATCTCTCTAGCCTCGAATCGCGGCTCACTTTAGACCAGACGACAAGCGAGCTGACAAGCTATGAACCAATTACGACGCACTCCCCCGGCCCGCTCACCGCGGCTTTTTTCGTAATAACTTTCCAAGTAAATTATAGAAGATGCGGTGTCCAGAGGGTGGTTGGTCTGTGTTTCTATACTTAAATTTATTTATTTCTTTATCGTTATGTTTCTGCGCAGGGAATCGGAGTCGTAATGATTTTCTTCAGCAGTTGGTTGGAAGAGGCGTCCGCAGCAGTCATTGTTGTCACTCTCTTAATTTTTTACAGCATGCAGTTTTTGATTAGGAGAAAGCAAAGGCGGTTAGTGCTAATAATGATTTATGTGCGTTCATTATGCTAAGTTAAATCCTAAAGCGACAGATGAAGCTAAAGAATCGAATCGAAATCGAATTTCAAACTGGAACGTAAATAAATATACAGAGACCCACAAAAATAAATTGTCGCGCTACCACCTATGCCAAGCAATCGTTGGTAGCCACGAAAAACTTCTATACAAGTTCCTAACAAAAAACACAATTTTATTTTGCCTTTTCAGGAGTGTCACAGCTGATAGGGATGAAAAAATTGACAAGGATGTGGAAAAAAATTGAATCTTAATTCAAGGCAACATTGTATATTTTTTTGTGATAGCAGTTAAAACTACTCGCCTTGTAAAACGAGACAAGATGGGTATTAAAATGGGTAATTAAGATGGAACATATTTTATGATAATAATTGTAGGTAGGTATTTAAGAAGAATTAAATTAAACGCTTTGTCAAAACATAATTAACATCGTTTAAAAATTTGCCTATTTTTATATTTTACAATGCTAGTAAAAAAAATGCTGGGAATAATAAGACAGTAAAGTTAATTTAATTTTAATTGATTTAATATATCATTTTTGGGTTGTCTTAAACAGTACTTAATTAAAATGTACTTAACAAAGTAACCAGTGCGTAATTTATTTACATGACTTCTTTAATACCTAGAGTACTTACTTATATTTGCTTATATATAAAAAAGTCCTGTATATTTCGTAATGTCCCGTTACAGTCAGCGCCAAAAGTAACTTCATATACACTGCAAATCTTTTGGTACTAAGTCAGTACCTATGTGATTTTTCGACCCACCTCCCACCTTGATAAGATATCGTGAGATTTGGCTTAACTCAGAAAACAGAAAATAAGGCACAAAAAATACTTATCGCTACGGAGCGATCTCTATTAATCAATCAATTATTTTGTTTATTTGTAAAAACATAGGTACAAAAACAGTTATAAATGATTCCTTTATGGTAATCGCGGTAAATATCCCGTTTTCATTATGTATAGGTAACATATACATATAAAAAATAAGAGCACAGTACCTACACCATATAATTATGTTTTGCCAGATGGCGTACAACATTTTGGCAAAAAATAACACACATGCAACATGGACCAACTAAGATCACAATATCCCAATACCTAATTAAGAATGCACAAAAAATAACAACAATGTCAAATATTATAATACTCTACCAGGAAACCATAAATTTTGTAGTTTTCTTGTAATTTTTCGTTGTTTCTTGCGGATTTTTTTTGCGTTTTGTATGCCGATACCCCCCTTAATAACTTTTGTAATTAATGGATTCCCTCTTACTGAGCAATTTTATAAAAAAAATCATAGGTGTGTAGTGACACTTGCTGAAATAACATACATAGACATAACAATAATATAATCATTTACTATTTGACACTTTGCATAAATTTAATCCATTTGTCAATAATTTCACGGCTGCAGAGCGACACGGACGGTACAAAAGTGAGAAATGACTTTTGACGCTGAATGTGAATTTGGTTTTTTTTTTATACGACGAGCAAGGCAAACGAGCAAGTTGTATAAATCATTATTGAACACAATCACATTTTTTTTATTTTTTTCAGCTTTTTACATTTATTTATTTCTATATTTTTTTGACATTCACGAATACAAATTTACGTTTATAAAAAAAATGCCATTTTTCCTTGTTTAATTTTTCGTCTTGATCTCAGCTGGCTTGTGTTTTATCACTATACTGCCATTATTTATGTAGCACATTTCACTCTCGATGCATTCTGAAAAGGATCAATATTTATTATTATTATTACACGGTGAATGGTGCAAGCGTGTTCCATCGTAGACCACAATACAAACATCTTCGCTTACCATCAGGCGTGATTGTGGTCAAACGCTTACCTACAGTGTATAAAAAAACACATAAGACCAATCATTCCTAAATTAGCCTCTTCATCTTGGTTTCTGTATTTTGGTTGTCCCTAAGAGATCGCTTTTAAGCGATAAGACGGCCTATTGTCTACCATACCTGTTTTTCTGTAATCTCCTTGTACTGTTTTGTGGTTTTCAATCAATAATTGTATTTTGTATATTTTGAATTGTATTGTATTGTATCATTCACAATGTTAGATGAATGAATGAATAAAACAAGCGCAAGTTAAGAGTAACATTTGCTGAGCCCTCTATCAGATTTATGAATCCTAGATCAATTCTTGTAGTGGGAGAGTCATACAGTAGCTAATTGCTGTCTTACAAATGAGCCGGCTCGTCCGGCGAAGTAGGTACCTCTTGGAGAAAATCAGCGTGAAACAACAGCGCCCCTCTTGCGTTTCATTCGGTCAGTGAGAGTACCGGAGGCCTGATCCCCCCCCCCCCCCATTGCTCTATCCCTTTTCCCCCTTAAAGGCCGACAACGGACTAGTGACTGTTGGGGTTGCTGGTTCTCATGGGTGGCGGTGATCGCTTACCATCAGGTGTCCGCTTGCTCGTTTGCGCTAAAGTAGGCGTGACCAGAATTAGTTAAACAAGGACAGCTCTGCATCTCCGATTAAAAGTCCTAAGTAAAATATTCAAATATCGAGGTCGTTCTCGACTGTTTCCGCTTCCAAAACTTGATCATAACGTTTGAACGTAACGAACTTTGGTACTGAATGGGAAGGAAATACTCTCCCCATTCAAGATTTAGTATTTCCTTCCTATTCAGTTTCCAAAAGTTCGTTACAATTGATCAAGTTTTGGATGAGGAAACAGTCGATATTAATGTTATTAGAAGTAAACTGATTGTAACTTTACAACTGTTAATGAAAGTCATTACATATATTTTAAATTTATATTGTGAAATTTCCAATTTTACTTTGAATAATAATACAATTCTTGTAGGTTTTCTTAAATTTTAAACTAAAACGTAAATAGTGAAATAAACGAATCACTCGCGTATGTAGGTCGAGTATAGCCCGACATGTATTGTTTCGGACTAATCCTAAGTCCTTCCTCTGAGGTGTTTACGTCTCGCCACTGGCGTGGCGTGTGCTCCCAGGGGAAGGACTACGGATTAGTCCGAAACATGTCGGGCTAAACTCGACTGACATACGTGAGTGATCCGTTTATTTCACTATGATTGAGTCTCACGGTAGTTTCATGTTAAAAGTGAAACGTAAGTGAAGTGAAAGACCAGAAAAAATAATTTAGAACTGCTTATAGGTTTTCTTGTAAGCCATCATTATGTAAAGAACTTCTTTAAAATTATACACCAGGTATTTGAGATTTTCACAACAAAGTCTTACATTTGATAAGATAAGTCACACGATTCCTACCTATTATAATATTTTAATCCCACAAAAGTAGCCTCCTTGTTAAAAATCATTTATTTACGTTACAAGTCCGTCTTTCGGTCACCAACTCATTTAGGTACATCGGAGGTATATCAAATTTCAACACTATTGATTCTGCAGCAGTGCAGGGTTTAGGTTTTTTTCCTTTTTAGGTGCGGAACCCAAAAACACTACTTAAAATTTTATATGCAAGGATATTTTCGTAAAGGCTACGGAACCGTACCTTTAAAGCGATAAACACGCACTTGTTTTTTTTTTCAGGGTTCATGTAAGTACGTATGTTTTACCAGACTGTCAAAGGAGGGTTATGTTTTTCCAGCGTCTCGTCTGTATGTATACTGACAAATGTATGTATATAATATTTATTCGTAACCGCGAACGCGAGCCTCTAGTGTAGATAATCTAAGGGCAGAAAGGTTTTAACGCTTTTCCCCGGTGTTTTAAGAAGTTCAGTGTAACATATAGTGTGTATTGTATCTATGTCTAATTCTTTGGCACGCTATACGGCCTAAATTGTCTAACGGTTTTTTTTTAAATGTAAGAGGTATCATTATATTTGTCTCAGTTGTGTTAGTGATTTAGCGTTTATGTCATTTGGTTTTTGAAGTCTGCTTTTTTGTACAAAAGATTGTTTTAATCACCTTTTTCGTCGCCGTAGAAATTCCATTCCTGTAGGTCCACCTTTAGGAATATCACAAACACCATGTTAGTAGCTATTTGAAGAACTACCATGATGATGAACGTGATCTGCCACTTGTGATGGTTCGTCTGGGGAAGAATAGACGCACAAACTCTTATCAGTTTTTTTGCTAACGTTTGGCAACATTATGAAGGGTACACGGAAAGAACATGTGTAGTCACTTTTTTTAAACGAGATTTTAATCTCAACATGTAGAGCACTCAATAGACTATAACTTAGTACTCAGTTACAGATACAAAAAATTATGTAACTAGTCTTTAAAAAAGGTGAATACGAAAATATGCATAGGTAATTACATCGTTCCAAACTTTCAAATCGCGATAACTCAAAAACTTGTTAAGGTGACTAGACGTGTTCTTTCCGTGTACCCTTCGTATATACCACAACTTCTGCTTCAGGGCCATAGCCCTAACCACTAGGCTATCAGTGCCATGGTTTATTCCAAGCCAATGGATTCCATTTACCACAGAAACAATGGCATCAAAGTTGACAGAGTCAACAATTCATGTCAACATCCCCTATCGCTCGTCGAATGAAGTTTGAAGTTCCTTGTTCCTTTAACCGTGAATCAAACTATGCCGTGTTTACCTATTGACTATCGCGAGGTTTCAATGTGACAGAGTTGTAGCAGTAAGACAAGTGCACTGTCATTATTACAGGTGATGCTGTTGTAACAGCCTTTTGACTATTAAACTTTAGTTATCTACTGAAACAAGACAACACAGAAAACCAAAAAAATACGACTAACCCTGGAAATAGAACATACAGAACCCACAGAACTAAAGAAGAGGTGAGAACTTCTGTGCGACGTCAGGTTTTAAAAACAAAATACCTCGTTGTTCAACAATTCAAACACCACCACAAAAGTTTGAACTGTTAATAAATTCCTCACTTAGTTACACTCGTGATGTCAAAATACTACTATGTTACACGCTCGGTTCATATACATATAGATGAACTATCTCCTTTTATCCCGACTATAGCTCTGTGTGCTTACTCATACATCAAAGTTAGTACAGAACATTCACGTCGAAATTTTTTCATGCATTCAAGAAACAGCTTGTTTATCACGATTTTGAATGCACGGAAAAATTTAGACGTGCATTGTGTGATGAATAAACCAAGAAAACTTTCGATTGGAAAATAATCAAATGGGCACAAAAATATCAAGGGACAAAAATATCAAGGGACAAAAATTTCGGGTAGTTATTCTATCCTGTATAGAGTGTGGTATATGAGTTTTAATGAATTGTGAAGAATTCACCCAGGGGTTGAGTGAGTCTTAGTAAACACCCCTGTGAAGTTTTTAATTAGAAAAACAAAATATTAAAAATCATTCTCTCATACTTTCATTGCATCTGCTGGGTGACAGCATTCTACTGGAGAATGATTTTATATATTTTTTTTTTGTTTTACAAAAAAAAAGCTTTACAACAGTGCTCACTTAGATAACTTAAACCAACTGATCCCTTGGCAGAATTCTTGACGGGTCATTAAAATGCACCTCGAATACACTCATGACTTTTTTCGGGTGAATATTCGGGCAGCCATTATTCTCAACACCTTTCAACGCAACTTAGAATTAACTGTTGTCAATTTAATATTGAGCCAAGCACTGCTATGTATATTACATACAGCTCCAATTATGTATCAGATGCGGATGTTTATTGTATAATTTTCTTAAGAAATCTGATAAAAAGTGTTAATGACGGCGGTTCAAACGACCGAATATTCACCCTTTCACTCTTCAGATAGTCATGAGCGCAAGAGTCTATGAACTATGGGAATGAGTTTTCCTTACCACGTCATCTCCCACTATGTTGGAGACGAGGAAGGGAATTGACAGCCCTGCCAAGTTGGCAACCATGTTGCCAAGTCCCATCAGCGGGCCAGCGAAATTGGGCGCCAAGTCTATCTGATTAATCTGCAACATAATAAGCTTTTCGCTGACTGTCCTCTTTGTTGACTCTACTTGCATCAACAGTTTTAAACATTAATTTACTGACGCCATGGAGTCTGGTACAAAATATTAGTCCCAGTACAACACGGAATTTTTCGACCAAACTAAGATTAACTGACGCACGATTAGTGGTCTTTTTTGCAAATTAGTCGTCTGATTCGGACGTTTTCAAGCGCTAACCTGAAGTCCATGTCATTAGTCTTAAATGAATTTCACGATGCAATGTAATGTGTCGAAACATAGTGAGCTTATCAAAATCTAGTTAGGCTTACCTAACTAGATTTTGATAACCTAAGTAGATTTTGATAAGCTCACTATGTTTCGACACATTACGTTGCATCGTGAAATTTATTCTTACGCAGTCAATATCCCGTTATTAATAATGTCTAACGTACTTGCACGGTCAGTTGACCACTGGAAGCTGGAATAGTGTAGTAATAACGGTAACAGGATCCAGGCCTCCTCTCAGACAGGGCTTGGCTATAGTTCGCAACACGGGCCCAGTACAGATTGACAACTTCACACAAAAATTGAATTGCTTCCCAGTCGTGCATAGGCTTAACTGTTTTCACGGTGGAAACGACGTCACTATGCAAATGCTTTCTATGACTCCTATTTTCTGCTAGGAACACTTACATGGTAACCAGTATGGACTCCTGAGTGAAGACCTAAGCTGATGACCAGGAGTGTCACTGCCAGCCAAGTGGTGCTGACGTAACACATCCACAACAGAAACCCGGATGACAACATCAACCCTGCAAAGAACAGAAGCTGAGCACGAGTTTTCGAGTAACGGTTATCGTATAGCCATCGAGTGTATGACGTTTGAAACTGTGCCCCCCACGAGGGTATCGTATTTTTTTAATTTTGAGCTGATTCGATTCCCTCATGCTTATTGTCTAACTCGCTCGCAATCGCCATCATGTTCGTTTTGTAAGCTGACAATTGGTGTCGGAAACAGCTAGCTGTCACAGTCATGCAAAAACTGACATTTCAAACCGATGACGAGTGTCAAAATAGTTGTTACGCAATCACCCTGCCAGTTTAGGTAAGCTCATGGTAAGCTTCTCGAGAAATCTGTGAATGCAGTTTTGTTTTTCAAAAATAAAAAAAAGTTTCTGTTGTGTAAAATAATCATTAATAATGCACTCTTTTTCTTTGGGCAGTCGTGTAAAAACACCAACTTACCTATTGAATTTGAGAAACGTCTTATGTTGATAAGTTTCATATAGTTGCGATTCTTTAAGAAATCTGTCAGCCATCCGAAAGCCAAAGCCATGCAGTACATAGATATGTACGGCAATGAAGATAGGATACCGTTCTGAAAAAAAAAGAGAACATAAACTTAATGAAAATAATCGATTTATTGATTATTTTTGTATTTATTTTTATGAAACATTCATAGTATGAAATTCAACATCATTCATTCGCTTGATTAAGCTACTCATAGATGGCGCTGCGGAGAGATCTTCCAAATAAAAATATGACACAAGGCATTGAAAAATTCGTTAGGTACACCAGCGTTAAGTATAGCTTAATTGGTGGAGCGTGGTACGGATTACCGAGGTTGCTGGTTCGAGTCCAGCTGCTTAACGGATTTTTCTTTGCATTGTCATTGTATGTTGAACATAAACTCAATAAACTCCAACTCGCAACCTTCAAAGTTCAATATCTCATAAACCGCTGAACTGTAATTTATGAAATTTAGCTAAGAACTATCTCGATTGAAATAGCTTTCGATTTAAACAAGCCTCGTTTAAATCCGTTAATTCGTTTAAGAGCTACACAATGCCATAGACAGATACACAGATCAAACTTATAACCTCCAGCAAAGTAACTTTATTCAAGCCAAAACGGTAGCACAGACTCCGCGTTACGACACTCCCTATGAGCTACTGAAGGATGGCACTGGCCTGAACAACGCAACCGATGGAAGCAGACTCATTTAAAATGACATGATGACATTCATGAACTAAAAAACAATTACTTTGCTCACCCGCGACCACTAATGACAAATAGTTATATCTGTGCGGCAAATGTATGTTTCCATGCAACACCTCGGTTTCTACCCTCAAGCTAAAAATCTCACTAATGTCGAATTTGTAGAAGGTGAAGTGCAGTTATTGGAAAAAGGTTTGAAATATAACCTACCCTCTAAATTTAGTCAGAAATTAGTGGAGGGTTTGGCGGTAGATTCTGAGGTTGCGATTGTTTGTAATCGCGGTGACTTTGATACTAAGGTTTTGGTTGCTAATTCATTAAAAAATTCAACTTCTACTGGGGGTATTTCGGATGTTGGTGACTTGCATTCATTACGTTCTATTCAGCAAAAGGTCCATGACAATGATTTGGTAATTTCTAAGGCCGATAAGGGCAATTGTATTGTTGTTTTAGAAAGGGGTCAATATAATGATAAAGTAAATGACATCATTCAAGGAGAGGGTTTTTTGAATTTACGTAGGGATTCCACCGCCGCGTTTCATAAAGACCTAAAAAACCTTCTGAAAAATTCTGCATTTACCTTTGACACCGAACAAAAGAGGAGCAATGTGATTCCTATGAATCCGCAGGCACCAATTTTATATGGTTTACCTAAAATTCACAAGGATGGTGTTCCTGTTCGCCCTGTTGTTTCATACGTGAGTGCTCCAGCGTATAAAGTAGCGAGGAAGTTAAATAGCATTGTTCGGGAAAAATCTTCTTTTAAGCCAATGTATAGTTTAAAGAATAGTTCAGATTTAGTAAATAAAAATTAAAGACATTAATATACCGCCAAACTCAACATTACTTTCTTTAGATGTGGATAGTTTGTTGACCAACGTACCATATAGTGAAACCTTAAATATTCTTAGATGTCACTTAGAAAGGAAGCGTTTACATCCGGGGGAGGTTTGTGAGTTAATAGAATTAGTAACTTTATGCATGAAACAAAATTATTTCAGATTTAATGGTCAATATTATTTGCAGAGTGATGGTTTAGCAATGGGGTCACCTCTTAGTCCTTTAATGGCTGACGTTTTTATGGATAACTTTGAAAAACAATATATAGTGGGGAACAGCAATTTAGTATATTATTATAGGTATGTTGATGATTTAATTTTATGTTGGAAGGGGAGTATGAGGCAGCTAGATTTGTTTATTAGTGCTCTCAATAACAAACATCCAAAAATAAAGTTCAAACGAGAATTAGAGGAAAATCGTTCATTGAATTTTTTGGATTTAACTATTACAAGAGTAAATAATAGGCACCAGTTTCAAATTTACCGTAAGCCTACGTACACAGATACTGTCATACCTGCAAATTCTACTCACCCATGGCAGCATAAACTGGCTGCTTTCCATTGTTATGTACATAGACTACTAACTGTACCTCTTTCGAAAGAGCATTATGATTCTGAGTTACATACTATATATCAGATAGCAACAACAAATGGTTATAGTACAGCAATGGTTAATAGTCTGGTTCAAAAGAAGCAGGGACGGATAGTGAATAGCATGCTTTACTCTGCGTTGCCATCTCAGCCTACTAACAAATTTAGATCTAGTATTACTTATGTTGGCCGGTTGTCTGACAAGATTTATAATATTTTAAAATCAAATAACATCAATGTTGCCTTTAAGACTACTAATTCTTTACGTTCTAGACTTTGTAATAACAAAGAAAAGGTGGATAAAGGGAACAGGTCGGGCGTATATAAACTCACTTGTGGCGACTGTAGTCAAGTATACATTGGACAAACCGGTCGAAGCTTTGATACTAGATTTAAAGAGCATGTCTCGTCATATAGGCATGATCATCCAGAGAAATCAAACTTTGCCAAGCATTTATTAGAAACGAATCATTCGTTGTTAGACTCAGATACGTACGAAATTTTACATTATTGTGATAAGGGTTTGCGGCTATCGGTTTTAGAAAAATTGGAAATAATTAGGTACAACAACATGGGGTCTATTATTAATGAACAAGTTAATTTGGTTTCTTCGCCTTTGTTACTAATGTTGGTTGTTACTAACTTGGTTCTAATTTTAATAATGTGTCATAGTAATAATGAGAACATGACTTCTCTTTTTACCGTACTCGGTTAAAAATAACGGGGTACCTGGCGTAAATTAAAAATAAAAATAAAAAGGGTAGTTTGGAATTCATTTCTTAAAAAAGGGTAGTTTAGGACTTACATAAAAGGGTAGTTTGGAATTTATAAAATATTAGTGGGTACGTTGGTTTTGTCATTAACTAAGTTGAGTACATGGTTTACATATGTCAGTAGTGGAAGTGGTGGCATGTTGAGCGGTTGTTGTTGTGCTTCGTAAATGGCCTCGTGGAGAGTGGATGTCCAATCGTGGTGTAGGGGAAAAGCACACGACCCGGAGTGTCGAGGATCCGGGTTCGATTCCCGGGGTTGGCATTTTTCTGGTTTTTTTCTGTTTCATGATGTTTCATGGATGTTTCAGTGAGTTTATAAAAAATATACTCGTGGAGAGTGCCGAAACGCGTCAGCGTTTAGTATAGTGGTGGTGGTGATAGTTGGGTCTGTGTGGCATGTGTTGATTCGTGTAGCAGTGGAGGCGGAGGTGTTGCATGGAAACATACATTTGCCGCACAGATATAACTATTTGTCATTAGTGGTCGCGGGTGAGCAAAGTAATTGTTTTTTAGTTCATAAATATGGACCTCCGCAAAGTAACGCCTGATTCAATAAATTATGATGACATTCGCTTACTGAATTTAAACCATGATCGACCGAAGCCGTTTAACATTTACGAGCAATTAGTATTATTTTAGTATTGTATATATGTATGCATGAACCAACGTGGTCTCACCCCCGGCACAATGCTAAGAAGGATCCTGTTCAACGTCTGATCTTCTATTCTATTACAGTCAACAGCAGAAGTAGCTAAGCAACCGAAGCGGTCACAATGATCTAAGCACGGCTCTATTGTTATAGTCATAAGAGCTTGTGCAGATCATTGTGAGCGCTTCGGTTGCTCAGCTACTCCTGCTGCTGACTGTACGTTGAGTATAAATATTTTTCTTTTTCTTACTTACATTCTTGATGTCAACTCCAAGCACCTTGTTCATGTAGAGAGGCAGTTGGGTAAGAATGAAAAGGTATCCGATGGCGGAACCGGCGTGTGCAGTGATGAAGGCCCACACCGCTCCGCTGGTTAAGATGTGTTTCCAGGGTGTTCGCCGCTTCTACAACATGAAACACTAGGTTAACTATTGACATACACACACACATACTATTGCTCTATCGTTTAATGAGTTCTATCATCATCATCATGTCAACCAAAAAACGCCCACTGCTGGACATAGGCTAGGCTCCCCCAAGGCTCTTCGCTCAGATCGGTCTTGTGCTCTCCGCATCCCCCGCGGTCCCGCGATCTTTACCAGGTCATCGCTCCATCTTGTTGGAGGCCTACCGACAGCTCGTCTCCCGGTCTGTGGACGCCATTCGAGAACCTTCTGACCCCATCCGCCATCAGTCCTGCGAGCAATGCGAGCCCACTGCCACTTCAGTTCCGCAATTCTTCGAGCTATGTCGGTAACCTTAGTGAGTTCTATCGGTTGGTCAAAATTTTCGGGCCAAGGCACCTAAAAGGTTCGGCTTACCCTGGGTACAGCATCAGCCGCGCTATCCCCCATGATAAATGCCAGCTCCTCACTTCTGATGGTTTTGTGTTGTTGGGGACTGTCAGATCCGTAGTAGGCGAGCAGACAGAAACAGATCAGCGCCAGGCCTCCCCACAACCAGAACGAGGATGGCCACCCAATGGATGGGCTGCCACAGAACACGCCTGACACTTGGAAGGAGATTATTGTGCCAAATTGGGAACCTGCAAAAAAATGGCGACATGGTTGATACAAACTATTCCAATCTTGAGCCACCATGCAATATCATGCAATATCACATATCCGAGAGTGAGTGAGTGATCCGTTTTTATTTCACAATGATTGAGTCTCACGGTAGTTTCATGTTAAAACCATGCAATATCCTCTCAGTACGTAAGTTTCATCGTGTTTGGCCTTAACAAGAGCAAGAGGTGTCGAGTGAGGTTTATATAGATAGATCTGTCATTATCCACCAATGAAAGAAAGTAATTGACCTATGATTGGTTCGTGGTGGATTTCTGACCCGCGTAAGCCCTCATTGCTTCGATTTCATTCAGGAATACATAAATAGCCCTGCAAATTTAGAGGCAAAATTTTAATGTTCTTGTCTCTAATTCATCCCTATTTCAAACACTCGACGCAAAATTTGAGGTAAATCCAATTTATCTCGTAATCTAAGCGTTCTCGAAGACACTTGAAATTAAAATATGCCGAGCCTTCAGAATATTTGCGCTGAAGCTATTTTATTAATCTGGTTCGTCTCAGCTCAGGTCGAACGTTTGTTGGGCTCGAGGCGGTGTATTTTCGTAATTGGGTAGAATACTTTTGCGGTACGTGTTATAACACCCCTCTTTTTTGTCGGGGGTTAAAAACACTCAAATCAAATAATGCGAGATCATTGACATCAAACTGACTTATTCCGAAATATAGAAACCTAGCATTATACCAATCAGTCTATCCGTTTAGGCACTACGATGCCATAATGCAAACACGCAGTAACACAAAAACACGTGAAATTCATAAAACCCAGCCCCTCGCTTTGTATCGGAGGGTGATCTGGGGTTGAAAAATATTAAAATACCGACAGAGCTGACCTACAAAAATTTTCATCATAATATCGGCCGGAAGACGTTCACTGCTGGACATAAGCCTTCCCCAAGGATCTCCACGACAATCGGTCTTGTGCTACCCGCAGCCAATGGCTTCCCGCCATCTTTACCAGGCCCACCAACACCATGTATTTCACCAACTTTACAATTGTCAGATTTCAATGACAATTCGGTGCCAACTGCTGATTTGGAGAGCTTTTGTTGTAGCGCGCTTCATATTCTCAAAGAAATGTAGTTCGAATTGTCATATAAAACTGACAATTGTAAAGATGGTGAAATAGGGCCCTGACCGTCCGTCCACCTTGCGGGAGGCCTACCAATAATTCCCCTTTCGGTACGAGGTCGCCACAGGAATGTTAGCACGGAATTATAATGGAGTTGTTGGAATAGCATTGTGCGCGTTCTTCGGAACAACATTAAGGCGAGCACGTGACGAGGAGCCGCGAAGTTACAAAGAATCTTTGGGGACACAGGGGAGCTCGTATAGGGAAAAAACGACGCGACTTATACAAGGGGTTAGGCAGGTTAGTCAAACGAAAATGGTGGTCATTATACGTCCCGCTGCTGGGTACAGGCCTCCTCTTACAATGAGAGGGTTTGGGCTATATAGGGCCCAGAGTGGATTGTAAACTTCACACACACCATTGAATTACTTCGCAGGAGTGTGCAGGTTTCCTCACGAAAGAAATCTTATCAAAATTACAAACGTTTTCGCACACAATTTCCGAAAAACTCAGAGGTGCGCACCGGGGCTCGAACCCAAGACCATTATTACTCACTCAAGCGGGATATGACTTTACCTAATTTACCTTATTAACACATATAAAAAATAGGTGCACGTATAAAACGACGAGTGGGGACTCCGACAGCATCGAGTTGGTGGCGCAACTGGTGCGCCTGCACGTCCCCCCCTGACTAAATTTAGATTTAGGCCGCGTCACCGCCATCTGCTGGCGGAGCCTTCGGCGCGTACCGTTGCTCGCAGGCAGTCGCCGCTGGTCCGCGCGCTGCACTTTGTGAATGCGCTTCTAGCATCAGCTCCAGAGAGTGACGTGTTTGTGAATGCGCTTCTAGCATCAGCTCCAGAGAGTGACGTGTTTGTGAATGCGCTTCTAGCATCAGCTCCAGAGTGTGACGTGTTTGCTGGTCGTTGGAGGAAAGTCTGCGATGAATGCTTGCGGTTCTGTGAGACGATGGATGCACGTCTCTCTTCCTGTATTTGAGTATTATCTTTGTATATTATTATTATCTTTCTCGGTATATTTTCTGTACCAATTTTTTTTTCCTCCCTGTTGTTTGTTTGTCTTACTCAGTAACTTAGTTTTAAACTGTTATGCTGTGTAAGTTTTTTATATATAAATAAATATGTCAATAGGTGTATTAAGTTCCGTCACAAGTGAATTTAGAACTTTTTGTTTCGTTTTCATTGAACAAGCGAACGAAGTCTCAGGTTCGGTTTGGACAACATTTCTTTCCTATGTTCGTCATCTGTCCGCACGGACCAACCACCCTCTGGACACCGCATCTTCTATAATTTACTTGGAAAGTCATTACGAAAAAAGCCGCGGTGAGCGGGCCGGGGGAATGAGTCGTGATTGGTTCATAGCTTGTCATGTCGCTTGTCATCTGGGCGAAAGTGAGCCGCGATTGGCGGCTAATAAGATGTTTAGGTGCAAACGAGCATATGCGTTTCGGAAAAGTTCGCCCTGACATTTGGTGTCCAGAGGGTGGTTGGTCCGTGTCTGTCCGGCTGTTCGGCTATTCTCCTCTACCAGCCCCCTATCCCACAAATGTTACAAGTCCTACAATTTGACATATTTGTCACAGTTAAGTATGAGAAACTTGTTAATGCTATATTGTAACACTTGTAATTTTTGTCTTGTAAGGACCAGGTCGCATTTCTAAACCGATCCTCCTGAAACTTTGTGAGCAGGTTCCCTAATTTCAATTGAATTTTTCGAAATTTTTTTAAAGAAAAAACGAAAAGTTCTCAAAAATTAGGTCGCGAGATCTACAGTTTTCTGTCCTCAATTTTCTGTAACTGGCGATTGCATTCTTGTAGAAACTGCAGTCACCAATCCTTAACAAGCAGCGTCTTTGGTCGATAAGGACTCCCGTGTGTTCTACTCCATGAGATAAACCACGTCGTGTGCGTATCGGGAAACTTCCGCCGCCGTAAGGGCCGTGACTCCGTGTGCTCTCAGTTAACCCACTTGTCCGGATTAGCGGCGTGAGCGTCCTTGACAAAATTGCACTTACCTTAACAAGGGGACTAGTGCAAGTGAAAAACTCTGAATGAACGGGTCAAGGTTCAGAGTATACAGACATTTTTTAGGTTACTGTACCAAATTGGTGTGACTCAGTCTGTCAGCCTGTCCGTTGATGTGTGTATCACAACGGGTTACATCGGTAACTAATAATGCTATCGTCTTGATATTTGGGATCCTGCAGACGTCCCAATCTTTAGTCCAGACCAGTCCTATTCCTAGTCCTAGTCCTATTCCTGTCACGCCGCCACCAGGATGTTTGAAGCTTATAAGTAAACTAGAGAGCGCCCGCGGCTCCGCCCGTGTGGAATATTATACTAACGTAAGGAATCACTATAGCAATAGGAATGTGTCCTCTGGGTAAAAAAGTGATTTTCTAATTAGTCCGTCATATAGATTATCGAAAAAAAATATTGGACACGTGTTTTTTGCTTTTTATGATATCAATAAAAATTACATAGATAAAATTAAAATTTTCCGTAGACTGCAATTCAGGATATTGAATGGATTTATTTATCCCTGAACGGCAACACTGGCATAGATAATACATCGCTCGCTTTTGGCTCTAAATTCAAACTTGGGATTTTATTTTGCTTAATACACAAAACTTCCACACCCAATATCAATTTTGTCCAGTTTTTCACGATTCCCAACATCAAAGAATCGAATTGCTTCAAAAATCCAGAGAAATAATGCGTTGCTTGGGAGAAACGTGTAAAAATGGTGTTGTAGAACGCCATCTCTCTCTGTCTCATTTCTTTTATCCCGTTCTGGTTTTTCGACTTTATTTATTTATTAGATTAAATTTGAAATCACGTGTATATAATTACCTGTGTAAACGTAGGTGCTGAGTCGCCCCCGCTCGCTCAAAGGCGCCCATTTGCCCAGCAACGTATGGATGCCGGGGTAGAATGATGCTTGCGTTATACCTTGTAATAAGCGGCAAGCACAGACGCCTATCCAGCCTCCCTGAGGATACAAAACATATTTTCAGGAGGGCAGTGACCTTAAATTCTTTTAGTAACATAATGCTATCATCTGCTTTTGTTCTCAACTGCCAACCAGTCACAAAAAGGTTAGAACTACTTTGCTTGTATGTTGAAATTTCAACCTTATTCCTTGTTAAGTGGGCTTAAAGAGGTCTAAACGCGAGTTTTATGTTCATTATTTGAATTTTGAATTTTGAATACCAGTACATCCCTGTCGTGGCTAGTGGTTATAAAACACACAAGGGATGAATATTTATTTAGGCCACTTTAAAGCTACTCAACATCGAAGTAGTTCTAACTTTTTTTGTAAGTAACTGGTTGAAGTTACGAGAACAAAAGCAGATGACAGCATTGTATACATACAATGCCATTGTGATTGCTGCTAAGTGGATAAGCTCACTTCAAAAAAAAAAAAAATACACATTAGTTACTTACAAATTTCGGTACCCATGGGGTTATAATAGACGTAAGACCATTTACAGCAAGGCCTAAGAGGATTGGTCGTTTTCCTCCATTTTTTTGAGAAATAATTCCCATCGGCAACATCATGGTGGTATAGCCTACGAAGAAGGCAAATAACATCATCTCCTGTTGCTTCTTACTCCAATCGTAGGTCTGAAATCAAATGGTGACATAATTATTAGGTACTCAAATTTTAAACTGAAACCTGTATATACAGAAAGACCAGAAAAATAAATTCTCGAACTGGGGTTTGAACCCAGACTTGCACCATACAAGCATATAAGCAAAAAAAAACAAATATTCCGACGAATTGAGAACCTCGTCCTTTTTTGAAGTCGGTTAAAAAGAACACCTTAATGAAATTGAAATAGCAATAGAGTACAGTTTTAGCGTTTAGAATAAGATTCGGGTTAAAAAAAATGTTTTTTCGATTGTACCTACTTTTTGTTGTCCGACCTATTCGATGAAGAGTTTTCTCCAACTGAGGCGATCCTGGCTGGCCCACAGGACTTAGGTATAAAAAATATTTATACATTTTAAAGTTATACAATATGCTTACATACGAGCAGTGAAAATTAAATAAAACCTCGTTTTGGTGGTGTATTTGTCACTCACACCGCTACACTGTCGCATAAAGCTACTCTCTTATGTATTATAACTATAGATCATAGTTACCTGAAACACCGATCCAGTCTTTCTGTTACTACAGCTAATATTATCACTAAAGTTAACGCCTCCAATCTCACTAGCACTGTCAGTAAAGTTTCCATATTCACAGCTTTCCTTTTGTGTCATGGCGACCATAGCCACGCTAAGATGAGCTTTGATGGTGAAACCGACAGACAGACAGACAAAGAGAATGAGGACTTGCGTGTGGCGTGCCCCGAAGCCCCCCGGGGCTTCGTATAAAGGGGGTTCTGAAACAAAGGTGAGCTGTGAGTTAACTCGTAATTATTTTTTTAATAGCTGAACGTTAGCTCAATAAAACTAAGAGTTTTCGAGTGCGCTTTCCGGGATAAACAAACCCTCGTCTCTTGACTCACTATGCCTAAATGCTCTGTCAATTACACCACAGATACCAACCCATTTCAGAAGACACGTTGTGACTTAATTACGGCACGGTCAGGTGCAAATATATGTATCGAATTTTTCCACATCAACGGTAGTACCACAACCATAATTCGCCGACATAAAGTGACTTAATTGCGTCATATTGTGTGTGAGGACACACTCCCTTGAGAAGAAATGTGCGAAATTGAGTGTATTTTCTTGTATTTGTGTGTCTTCTTGTGAAAGTGAATAAATGTCTTCTTTCTTTCTTTCTTTCTTCTTCTATATTTTTGAGTAAGAATCATTTGTATGTTCTATGATTTTTCAATCAAAATAATTTATTTATCAATTACAGGACAAATGAATATTGGTTAGTAGGTATTTTACTTAACTAAGTTACAGATTTATTATAGCTAGGTATTAAACTAATAGCTAAACATTATTAGCTGCGCCTACTACAACTTAACTTGTGCTAATTACATTAGAATGCCTAAACTAGGATACAAAAGTAGCCTGTATCTTTGCACCCATATTTTTGCACTTGGCTGTGTACATAGTACCTAATGGGAAATGTGTTTTTCGTTCCTAAGTTCAATTCGCGTATGGTAACCTAGGGCAGCTATGCACAACATTTGAAACGAGAAAGTTTAAGAGCAACTTTCTAATCGAAAACATTTCGATTTCAGTACCAGATTTCGATACCAGTAAGATCAGCAAAACTACGAAACTCAAGTTTGTTATTTCCGCGTAGCAACATAATATCTGAAATTTGTAAATAACAATCCCGTTTAAAATTATTGCTTACTAAGACGACCCCGAATAAAAATGCTATTTTACTCATCCCCATGAAACCCTAGTCCAAATTTTTTATTGCGTCTATAGAAAGGTGAAAAATGTTGATAAAATCTTTGGTATTTGCAGGGATGACAAGATCTTGGTATTTTGCTAAGTTTATTTAGAATCCCTATCACGAAAAGTTCCACCTGTTTTTTACGGGTTTCTCAAACAACATAGAACCTTGTCCCGTTTTATATGATAAGCTCAGAACGCATGGCGTAAGCACTAAAGCGTTTCGCTTCGGCTGATAATTATACAATATACAAAAAAAAGCAGACAAAAAACACGCCGACAAAAAAAATCCTAATACAACAACCCGTTCAGAATTATATTCAACATCATTATAAAAACCAGCCAAGTGCGAGTCGGACTCGCGAACGAGGGTTCCGTAGAAAGATTTTAACGCTTTTCCCCAGTGTTTTAAAAAGTCCAGTGTTAGCAGAGCCCTGCTCTTAAGCAAAATGTACGCAGTGTGGGGTCAACTTATATCGGTCTGTGAAATCTACAAAAAGACATAAAAGTTTAAGATTTTGAGACTTTTCGGTGTGGTTGTGCTGTAAGAGCTACCTTCATACGAAATTTCAAGCTTCTAGGACATCTGGAAGTACCCTTTAGGTTTTTGGAAATCGGCAATTTGTATGGAAATAGCCTTTTTAATTACTGTATCTTTTGATTGCGTTGACTTAGAAGGTTGATTTTTTCACAGCTTCAAGGGACCGAAGGGAGGGGGAGGGGAGGGATTTGATATTAATTTCAGCATAATACCTCCACACGTTCCAAAGAAAAAGGATCTTGACAGACAGACAGACACACAGACGGACAACAAAGTGATCCTATAAGGGTTCCGTTTTTTCCTTTTGAGGTACGGAACCCTAAATAGCAAATGTTTGTTGTAGAATTTTATTAAATAAAGCTAAATTCAGTATTTTTTATTAAATTGTCAAACCATTTAACATTTATTTAATGATAATGTATATCCAACGAACCATTATTATGAGCGCTTTACGTTTCGTTATCTGTCGAAAGCTACTTAAACACGCTCCACTCCAAGGTCAAATTACACTATTACGCGATTTTACCCACTTGTATTAAAGGATAAAAGACGGCTTTCCGAGACAGTGAGGGGAAAAAAAAACTTACCATCATTGTTCTTCTCCTTCCGTGGCACCTCAGCGTATTCACCCTTACTCATCGTTTCAAATAATGCGGCATTCTCGTCCGACTTGACACAATCTTGATAATAACGTGATGTTCAACAATAAATCCGAACTTGTCGGCTAAACAAACAAAATACATACATAAATATTCGCTGTCACGGCGAGCGTTAAATATTTACTGAAGTCAAATATTAATTGTTGGTGGAAGGTGGAAAAGTACTATTTTTTCATTAATTTAAAGCCTTGCTACTTAGTAGTAATGGAGAGCAATGAAAATTTTATTTTTTGCACAAAACTGACCAGCAATTGACCCCTCAGAATACACAACAAGCCAGAAGGCTGGTTCAGTCATAGCCGCGCACTGTGTCCATTTTTTGTCGATATCGCTACCGTTTACACTTAAAATATCATCATATTGGTTTAAACCCTTGAGTTCATGGGGTCCCGGCGCTTACAAGCTTATTTCAGAGTTGCAAAAGCGCTGGGTCGATGCAACTTGTGACCAAAAGGCTGGCAGTTTTCTCTTTCCCACAGAATCAGCATCGCTATTCAGCGAGGCGACGCTGCCAGTCTTTTGGGCTGCCCTGCCATGCCACGGGGGCCTTATTTAGATTTAAATTAGTTTTAAGTTTGACTTTAATTAGTTTTAGCTTGGATTTAATGTCATTGTAAATTGCTTTAATAACGTAAATAAATTATTTTTATCATATTTTGTTTTTTATAAACCCAACGGCATTTCTGCATAATAATATACAATAATATAAGAACAACACGAGAAGGGATTATTTAGTACTGCCATTCGTATAACATGTCACGATACGCTGCGTACACGGAGGTGACTATGACTATGTGAAATTACCCTATTTAAGAATAGGTAGTTAAAATTTCACGACGATTGGGTCATTTGTTGAACAATTTAAGTTTTTTTCTGTAGTGAAAATTCCAAAAATCTAATCTTCAGAAAACTTACGTAATTATCGAAACTGATCACAAAATTTCACGAGAATCGGTTGAACAATGCAACCTGTAGATCAGCCGGACAGACATACGAAAGAATTTTTGTCCAAGCTGAAACTTCGCTCGCTCGGTCAACTAGAACCCCTTATCTATCAAATCTGGCCGAAGGACCAAAGATGGTCATCTTTATCCACGAACTAAAGCTGCTAATAAACTCTGAGTTAACCCTCGGAAAGCCGAAGGATTAGTGAACGGAAAACAAGCAGGCCCTAAAGCCGAGAGTAGACCTGCAAGAAAAATCATGCGAGTTGCAATACAATGCGAGTTTGGAGTGGGCGATCGAACGCCGTAATGTATTGCAAGTTGCACGATTTTTCTAGCAGATCTAAGCTCGGATAACTTTATTTACATAATAAAAGCAATTTACAATGACATTAAATCTAAGCTTAAACTAAATAAACTACAACTTAAAACTAAATTAAATCTAAATAAGGCCCCCGTGGCATAGTGCCCAAAAGGCTGGCAGCGTTGCCTCGCTGAATAGCGATGCTGATTCTTTGAGAGAGAAAACTGCCAGCCTTTTGGTCACAAGATGCATCAAATAAGCTCGGATTAAGATATAGGCAGGGAGTAAAAAGGTTATCTCCCCAAATCATAAAGCAGACAGACGGGAGGCGCCTTTGGCTTATCTACGCACTACAATTTTTGTGCCACTTTTTGAGGGGGACGAGGAACACACGTACGTGTGGTACTCCTACGTCCGCGGTTGTGTCAAAATTTACAAACAATGTACAAACTCACACTAAAACAAAACTGTCACATAAATGCGAAAACAAGCACACAATCAACAGACCCTGATCATTGTGGTCAGACTTAATATTAGAGTTTTGGCAGAGGGGAAATCGCGCGTTAACATCTTCATTCCTTTCCTGCTCTAAGCCCCAAATCGTTTGAAAAGTTAGATGTGTTTTATGTAGGCAGTTAGGTTACAACTAAAGAATAGCATTAAGCCTAATCGGCCATTTTTAGCGTTCTCTAATGCAAAGGGAAGCGGATCTTTTAAAGGATCACTCGCGCGTCTGTTTGTCCGTTTGTCACAGCCAATTAGCTAAAGAACTAGTGAACCAAGTAAGTTGAAATTTGGTACACATAAAGCCGTAAAAAAGCCGTAAAAGCCGTGATAGCCTAGTGGTTTGACCTATGGCCTCTTAAGCAGAGGGTCATGGGTTCAAACCCCGGCTCGCACCTCTGAGATGTTCGGAATTCATGTGCGAAATTGTATTTAAAATTTATGATGAGTTTTTCGGTAAAGAAAAACATCGTAAGGAAACTTGCACACTCCTGCGAAGCCATTCAATGATGTGTGTGAAGCTCCCAATCCGCACTGGGCCCGCGTGGGAACTGTAGCCCAAGTCCTCTCATTCTGAGAGGAGGCCTGTGCCCAGCAGTGGGGCATAAATAGGCTGATGATGATGATGACACAAATAATTATGTTAGTCGTACGACAGATACGTAACGTACTTAAATAAATGAGTTTTAATAACGGCTGCCATTTTGTTCGGTAAACGTGCAACGCGCGGAGTCAATGGCCCGGGTTGCACTTAGTTTAAGGTAAACGTCCCAACGCCTGTCACCCTAATACCTACCCAATAGTTGACACCCGTGTGTCACCTCTGTCGCTACGACAAGGTTAAAGATACCAACTAGGTATTAGATGTCATTGTCGGGCAGAGGGACATTTACTATATGTGTTTTTGCGGTCGAAATGCAATAATTTATTTACTTGGTCGACAGTGAAAAATATTTTCCTTTTGTGTCGAGGCTTTAAACAATTTAGCTACTTCACACGGTACTTCTTCAATCTCTAGATAAGCTCTTAACCCATAGATATCCCTACAGTTATCTGTGAGCATTTGAAATGAAATATTTTGACTAAATACTCAATTCGAGATAGAGTAACGTACTCTGCTTGTAGTTATTTTTAATTTCGAGGCCGAGAAAATTAGTAATTGTTACGAAATGACAAATTTGATAATGCTAAGACAAAGGCTGATATAATGATAAGTTTAGTTTGCTTAGCACACCCCTGAAGCGTCATACCTGCGTCTTTAAATTCTTGGCATTTTATGTAATGTGTAAGAAAATAATCTATCTATCTATCTGTATGCATAAAACACAGTCGTGTTAGTTACACCATTTATAGGTCAAGAATGGCTGGACCGATTTTTTTTATACACTTGCGTTTGACCACAATTACGTCTGACGGTAAGCGAAGATGTGGTCTACGATGGAGCACGCTTGCCTAGCAAATGCCCATTCACCCTAGACTTGAAAACGGCCAGGTTATAGTGTGCAGGGAGCACAGACGCGGCAGGGAATTCCACTCCTTAGCCGTACGGATGATGAGGAAAGAGCGAAAACGCTTTGTGCGGATTTTGGGAATGCTGACAACATAAGGGTGGAGATTTTTTGATCTATGGTTTGTTTGATTTGTTTCCGCTCCAAATAGCAGATTAACAAGGTACCTACTAAAACAGCGGAAAATTCACGACAAAAAATAATGAAGAAAATTCATTTTGATGACATTTTGTACGGAACCAGGACGGGCGCACTCCGCGTTTAGGTAAGATTGTAGAAGTACTCGGCGGCATCGACTTACAGGGCCGTGTTTTATAAAGCTGCAAGTTACAACTTACAAGCGGAAGTCTCATTCTGTCACCTTTTATTAGAAAGAGACTTCCGCTTGTAAATTGTAACTTGTAGCTTTATAAAACACGGCGCAGGGCTAAAGTCACAGTTGACACCGATTGTCATTGAAAACTGACATTTGTAAAGTTGGTGAAATAGGGGCCAGATGGTAAGCGGTCACCGCCACCCATGAGAACCAGCAACCTCAAGAGAGTCACTAGTCAGTTGCCGACCTTTAAGGAGGAAAAGAGATAGAGGAAAGGGGGGTGGAGGGGGATCGGATCTCCGGCTCACACTGACCGAACGAAACGCAGCAGTAGGCCGAGCACGAGTTTTCGAGTCTTGCGTAACGTAAATCGAAATCGAGAAACCTCAATACTAAATTTTAGTTCCAAATACGCTCACGGGCGGGTGCTGTTCCAAACGTCATACAAATTTCTCGATGACGTGAATACTCGATTATTCGTATTCTGACCTCGAAGGTGCTGTCGCTTCGCGCTGATTTTCTGCGAGAGGGCGGTACTTCCTCGGACGAGCCGGCCCATTCCTAAGGCAGCAAACAGTATGGCTCTCTCTCAGCAAATGATGGAAATTGAACAGCAAGCATCTATCAATTATAACAGTTATTAGCATCCATTACAGATAGTAATGTCTCCTAGTGCAACAATTAGTTATTAATTCATCTTAATGAAACTAATGGATAGTGAATTAAGACTGATCAATAGTCATTTGCGTGGGGTTAATTGGTGATATGAAGAATCCACATTTCGGGTACGCATTTCAATTATCAAGTGACCTTTGGGGCTTTCATTGACACGGGCTAAATATAGCAAAGAGGTAAGTAAATCAGTAATTTATTGAATAAAGCGTTACTTTGCCCATATTTATGAACTAAAAACAATTACTTTGCTCACCCGCGACCACATATCACCACAATACATTATGGTCGCGGTTGAGCAAAATAATTGATTTAAGTTCATCAGTCTCTCTCGACGCTTCACTGAGAGGATGACCTTGAACGCTTCGCGCCTTCCTCACCCCACCTCACTTCTACTAAACAACTTCGTTTTAGTGACGACATCTATTAAATATCAGTCTAACTTCATTTTACACAGTGTTATCACAAACAACGCGTCTTTTCAAAAAAAAATTTTTTTCAAAATTCGCACAGATTACGTAAATTACTAATTATTTAAAAAAATTAAAATATTCTAAATAAAGGCCTGGTGACCAGCAGTGGGACGTAAATAGGCCGATGATGATGATAGTGATGATGATGATGATTATAAAAAGGTATTTTAATAATGTTAAACATAGAAATCCTAGCCTATTAAATTATCTATACATTGGTGTATGTCACAAGTCAAAGTAAATTATGCTTATGATGTAGTAACAGAATATTAATTGCAACTTGACTTACTTGTGATGCAGATATCATATGTATTAAATAGGAAAAAAATACGAAACATAGAAAAACAAGTTAAGATGTTATAGATACTTAACGTATTTGTATATTTTGTTTTTATCGTTTAAATAATTTACAGCATGGCTCTAAAAAGCAGCCATTTCAGCGTCTGGGTCAGGGAAGCGCCTTACGGGCCGATAAGCCGTGCTGTATTCGGACTGTCTCTGCCAACTGCTGACTGCCCATACATTACACTGCAGCTCCATTTCAGAAAGCAAAACTGCACACTAGCTGCAATTAACCCTTTATAAGGCAGAGGCGATTTATCAACCACATACATACATGTATAAAGAATCTGAACCTTAGTGACTAGGTGGTATGATATAAATTGGATTACGTTTACGTGAAAAATAGCTGGCTTTTAAATGATCCTCCAGTGCGTTGCAAACATGTAACTGTAATTTCTCAAACATTGTCGAAAATGTTGTCCTTTACTCGAAGTAACAGAACACGAAGGGCCTTTTGACGGCCGCACTATACTGCAGGCTCGATTAAAATGGATATACAGTAATAGACGACAAAATTGTACGCCAGCTAACCTAGAAAAACACTTAATAATTTCATTCAGAAAACTAATGTATTGAAAACCTGTAAACACATTCTTAGTGAAATAAAACGGACTGGATCGTGCTCTCCCAAAGGAAGGACTAAGAATTAGTCCGAAACATGTATTGTCGGGCTCGACTCGACTTATATACGTGAGTGATCCGTTTTACTTCACTATGATTGAATCTCACGGTAGTTTCATGTTAAAAATATTCTTGTAACAAAAACGTTTTATATACCTACCTACATGTCACATTGACAACGAAATAAAATATCGTGCGACAATCCTATGGCTTAGTGTCAATGAATCTGTAACACTGATAACGGGGTGTATTCATCGTACAGATAACGACGGTAAGTACTCTGACTCAACCTCGTATGTACGAGTAGGTACATATAAACTTTGACGAAATTGGAATAACCGCTCTAGACCGCGAACCTAAGGCTATTCCATTTCGTTAAAGTTTATTATACGAGGTTGAGTCATATAGCTGATATCTGCCCCGATCGGAGATCGAACCGGACACCTTAAGTTTCTTAGTTACGGTCTCTAACTAAGAAGTCTTTGTACCATACGAAATTAATTGTAGAGAGACTTTTCTATAGACTAATAGTGAAACTAGCGGCAGAAGGCTAATTATATTAAAGTAAAGAAACAAAATGATATTTCTATGGTATGGACATTGACAGTTCACTGGATTTAATCGTAAATGGTTTCACTATCATAACCTACTTGACTTGCCAGTCTCAAACTTCTTATAATCCCTTTGAAAATTAATGGATGTAGGAAATAGGAATTAAAAAAACGTGTTTATTTCTTAACCTTAATTTATTTATTTATTCTTTAGTTTCCTGGAAGCTGTACACGACTTCTTGCACCTTCCTTTCTTCTTCTGTGATCGACACATTTTTCTCTTTGGCTGTGAACAAATAATTTTCAAGTTAACTGAACAGTAAAAAAAAAATACATTGTTCCTTAACTAAGTTTTTAAAATAACTCCCAAAAACCGAATCCTCACTTATTTCTGCAATTTACACGATTTTTTAAGCTTGCATTTTGTAAGCGGCATGTTGTAAGCTTAATAATTTAGCTAATGCTGCAATGTTGAATTGTCATCGTTGATATTTTATGTAATTATGCTTTTTACATAAATGCAAAAACACCTGCTAGACTAAATTGAAAGTATGAAGGATAGACATGAATCAAGATAGACAAAGATGCACCTGTCAAAGAATTAGTAACGAAAAATGATGCAAATAATGATCCTACCTAATTCGTATTGGTCAGGCAAATGGTCGTTCCAGGGTTGAAGCTCACTGGTACCGAAGAACCTGAACACCATATCACTGGACATGATGAGGCCAGCCGCTACGAAGAACACTATACGCCACCTGGCTATGTCCGTCTGAAAAAAAAAAGGACAGTTTGAGCGTGTTGATAATAAAAAATCTTTTAACAAAAAGTAAAACCGCCTTCAAAAAAAACCTCAGAAAAAAAAACAAATACAATAATAATAATAATAATAAATATCATGGGACAAATTGACACCAATTGACCTAGTCCCAAACTAGGCAAAGCCTGTACTATGGGTACTAGACAACGGATAAACATACTTATATAGATAAATACATACATAAGATTTTTTATTTCACAATTTTTAGTTACGTTAATATTTAAAATATTATCCTCCAACTCCTAACCGTTAAGGAGTTGTACCTTCCATCATCACCTCATTAACACGATATGATAACCACCAGACGCAAGTATTTGAATAGCTTTCGAAAACATATGAAACACATGATACATGCCTATAAAATTTGAAGGTTGCCTTCGATTTCCCTGGGATCCCATTATCAGATCCTGACTTAGTGACAATGGGACCAACTAGAAAGTATACCCTTTCAAACAAAAAAAGAATTTTTTAAATCGGTCCAGCCGTCTTCGAGTAATCGGGGAACATACATAAAAAAAAAATAAAAAAAAAGATCCCGACGAATTGAGAACCTCCTCCTTTTTTTGAAGTCGGTTAAAAACCTATTATAAATCACGCGGTGTTGGGTTAAGCAGAGGTGTGAGTCTTGAGTAACTGAGTGCCATATGAAATGACCATTGTAATGTAATAAAACATTCGGTGTTGTTGTTTGTATAATTATTAACATTGTTTTGATGAAGCCTGTGGCGGATGACATTTTTGTGTTACGTTTCACGAAGCTTGTTGCTCATTTATCTCTGTGTACTTCTCATTGTTTGTAATTTGTGTGTGTATTAATTAAATAAAAAGACTTCTTTTCTATGTAATAAAATAATTAAAAAAAGTTTTGTAACATTACTTTGTTATAGAGTGTTTTAATTATTGATTTTAAAGTTTGTGTGTTTTACTATAAATAATATGAAATTCGAATTTAAAATATGAGAGTAAATAAAGATTCTTTAAAATATCCACTAACATCAATTTATCAAAATTTTTGCTTTAATATTTTGTGCATCAGTAGGTCTATCATAACATTCATAACCTAATTTCAAAAAGTCTTGTCTTTAAATCTTGTTGTATAGTATAATAACAATAATAATAATAAATTTAATATTTTTATTTCGACCATCGTTGAATCATAATACGAGTATGTTAGTACAATTATGTTGTTAGTATAACTTTGGTGCTGTCATATTTTTCTGGTTTCCTTTGTATTCCGGTTTCAGGGAGTATTTAAAGTTTAGTATTCTGATAACTTACTGGATGATCTCCAAGAATGAAGCCAGTGCTCAAAGGCGCCAGGATGCCGAAGAGATTTGCTATGCAGTTAGTGATAGCAAACATAACGCCACCGAAATTTGGTGATAGATCTATGTGGTTCAACTGAAACAAAATTATAATTTCAAAGCCCAGTTGACACTTGGTCACCTGGTTCCTGCCAACATACTAGATACACAACCGATGCTTCTTTTTTACGGGATGGGTTCCGTACCTCAAAAGGAAAAAACGGACCCATTATAGGATCACTTTGTTATCCGTCCGTCTGTCTGTCTGCCTGTCTGTCTGTCTGTCTGTCAAGACCCTTTTTCTCCGGAACGCGTGGAGGTAGCATGCTGAAACTAATACCAAATACTCAAGCCTGCAGTCCCTTGAAGCTGTGAAAAAATCAAACTTCTAAGTCAACGCAGTCTAAAGATACAGTCATTAAAAAGGCTATTTTCGTACAAATTGCCGAAATCCGAACAACGAAAGGGTAATTATATTTTTTATAAACTCACTGAAACATGAATACACAGAAAAAAAACAGAAAAATGCCAACCCCGGGAATCGAACCCGGATCCTCGACACTCCGGGTCGTGTGCTCTTCCCCTACACCACGGCTGGACATAGAGGAAAGGCTGAATTTTTTCCATGTATTCAAATCTTAGCTTGTTTTTATCAAAAAAAAAAAAATACAAAAAGATACTCCTACTGAGATCATGAACTAAAGGGTACTTCCAGTTGTCCTAGAAACTTGAAATTTGGTATGAAGGTAGTTCTTATAGCACAACCACTCAGAAAATTCTCAAAATATGAAATTTTTATGTTTGTCTGTAGATTTCACAGACCAATATAAGTTGACCCCACACTGCGTACATTTTGCTCAGGAGCAGGGCTCTGCTAACACTGGACTTTTTAAAACACTGGGGAAAAGCGTTTAAATCTTTCTACGGAACCCTCATGCGCGAGTCCGACTCGCACTTGGCCGGTTTTTATAAGCTTGCTTGCGTATGACCACAATCACGCCTGGTAGTAAGCGAAGATGTGGTCTACGCCGAAGCACGCTTGCCTAGCAAATGCCCATCCACCCTAGACTTTAGTTTCGTGATAGTTATTAAAATAAATAAAATTGAAATTCTGTGTGTCTTACGCAATAGCCACAGCCACAGCAGCCGAGCATGCCACCAGTAATAGTCATGACAACGACTGCCAGAGTCTTGTGTTCACTCGTCATGAAAGACATCGTGATCAGCCCGATACCAGTTCCAACGCACCCTGTAACAATGAACATAATATAATTATAACAAGGTTTATGAGACGAGACGGGAGACGAGCTGTCGGTAGGCCTACAACAAGATGGAGCGACGACCTGGTAAAGATCGCGGGACCGCAGTGGATGCGGAAAGCACAAGACCGGTCTGAGTGGAGAGCCGCGGGGAGGCCGCCATCCAGCAGTGGACGTCTTTCGGCTGACATGATGATGATGATGAAGGTTTATTAAGGTGCCATATAAAATTAGTGACTCTGTGATCTTACACCTCGCGAGCTCATTTTAAAAATTAGTTACCCTTAAAACGAATCGGAATACAAAATCTAATTATCGGACCTGCTTACAAAATTTTACAAAATAGTATGTGAACAGAGTTGTATTCGGAGCCGAGACATCTGAAAATAAACACAAGGATATCGTTTGAATTCGCTTTAAAGTACCTATCGTAATTTAGTTCTTAGTCTTAAATAATAATACAGTAAAACTTTATGAACTTTATAAAGTTATACTGTATTTTTCAAGACTAAGTATCAGGTTCTAATATTCCCAAATTCAAGCTATATTCTTGCGACTATTTCCATTTGGATGCAGTCACGACGTTTCGTTCTTTTTTCTGTAATGAAATTTTAGTATCGTAATTATCTTAAAAATTTAATTACCTATAGTATTGAAGAGTTTCCTGCAAGCACTGATAGTAAGTATTTTATTGTTGTAGAGATAGTCACTGATGACTCCGGCGATCACCTGGACAAGCCACTGTGACACGAATGGGAGAGCTGAGAGCGATGAACCCTGTAAAGATTATATATGTAATGATAAATAAATAAAATAAAATAAAATGCGTTTATTTCGGATAACAGAAACGAAAGCCTAAAGTTCCTAGCACTAAGCAGCAGAAATATGAAGTCGGTGCGGTGCGAGCGGAATATTCTTTGAATGAAGCACCGACTTCATATATCTGCTGCTTAGTGCTAGGCCATAAAACTTTAGGCTTTCGTTTCTGTTGTCCGATATAAACGCATTTTATTTTATTTTATTTATTCATCATTATTTTAGAGGATTATTTTACGTTTTTTTGCTAAGGTTTTTTTTTTGAAGGCGGTTTGACTTTTTTGTTAAAAGATTTTTATTTCACAATTTTACGTTGATTTAACATTTTCAGAATTATCCTTCAACTCCTAACCGTTAAGGAGTTGTACCTTCCATCGTCCGCTCATCAACATAAGATGATGACTACCGGACGCAAATACTTGAATAGCCTTAGAAAATATATGAAACACATGATACGTACCTATAAAATTTGAGGGTTGCCCTCGATTTCCCTGTGATCCCATCATCATATCATGACTTGGTGACAGTGGGACCACCTCAGGAGTATATCCTTTCGAAGAATGATTTAACATTTTCAGAATTATCCTCCAACTCCTAACCGCTAAGGAGTTGTACCTTCCATCATCAGCTCATCATCATGAGATGATGACTACCAGACGCAAATACTTGAATAACCTTAGAAAATATATGAAACACATAATACGTGCCTGTAAAATTTGAGGGTTGCTCTCGATTTCCCTGGGATCCCATTATGAGATCATGACTTAATGACAACGGGACCACCTCAGGAGTATACCCTTTCAAATAAAAAAAAAATTTTGAAAATCGGTCTACAATTGACGGAGTAATCGATGAACATACATAAAAAAAATATCTAAACACAGACCTTATGTAACTGGCAATAAGGTCGTGTATAGATATTTTTGAACTGTTGACTGTATAGATATTGGAGAACTCGACTGTAGGAGTGAACAGATTTCCTTAGCTCTTCTTAGGTTCGGACGGAGTTGTTTTGTTACCTTGACTAAAATGTATGCCAAGTCATTTTTAACCGACTTCAAAAAAAGGAGGAGGTTCTACGTTCCACTGTATGTTTTTTTTTAAACCGTTGGCTGTACAGATATGGGAGAACTCGACTGTAAGAGCAATTCAATGGTGTGTGTAAAGTTCCCAATCTGCACTGTAGGCCGAGCACGAAGTTTTCGAATCCTGCGTAACGTTACGTTAAATTGTATCGAAAACGAGAAACTTTTACGAAACGTCAGCTCAGTATGTTTGTCTATGATTAAAAAAAAACAGTCAAATTCGTGACAGGTATGGGTATAATATATGCCTTCGGCTTCTGAACCCATCTTAGAGTACTTAAAATATGTGTGTAGATAAAGTAATGTATGCACCTCCACATAATTAGGCCTTAAAACACTCGTGTGATCCTATTATGAAACTCAGCTTCGCCTCGTTTCATAAAAACACACTCGTGTTTTAAGGACCCTCATTATGTAGCAGTTGGCATAAACTACTATTTTTCTGCGTCAACGTCTTTTACGCTCGTCTTCCTTATTTAGTTTGCTTTTGGTCGTAATAAGATATTGTGCATATTTTTATACGTACATTACTGAAGTCAATATCCAGCGCCTGTTTCAAGTACGTCGGCATTTCCACCAGGAACATGATGAAGCACCAGTTCATGCCGATATGGGCTACTGCTGTCGCCCGGAGAGGCGCCGAGGTCAGGATACAGCGCCAAGGTATAGGAGGACAGGTCTGCAAGAAACGGATAATAGAGTTAAAGGTGATAAAGAAAAAACCTGGCCAAGAGCGAGTCGGACTCGCGCACGAGGGTTCCGTAGAAAGATTTTAACGCTTTTCCCCAGTGTTTTAAGAAGTCCAGTGTTAGCAGAGCCCTGCTCCTAAGCAAAATGTACGCAGTGTGGGGTCAACTTATATTGGTCTGCGAAATCTAAGATTTACATAAAAATTTAAGATTTGGAGACTTTTTTGAGGGGTTGTGCTATAAGAGCTACCTTCATACCAAATTTCAAGTTTCCAGGACAACTGGAAGTACCCTTTAGGTTTTCTCAGTACGGCGATTTGTATGGAAACCACCTTTTTAATGACTGTATCTTTTGATTGCGTTCACTTGGAAGGTTGATTTTTTCACAGCTTCAAGTGACCGCAGGTTTAAGTATTTGATATTAATTTCAGCGTGCTACCTTCACGCGTTCCAGATAAAAAGGGTCTTGACAGACAGACAGATAGACAGACAGACGGACAACAAAGTGACCTATAAGGGTTCCGTTTTTTCCTTTTGAGGTACGGAACCCTAAAAAACCGGTCAAGAGCGTGTTGGACACGCCCAAGATAGGGTTCCTAAGCCATTACGAAAAAGCCCTGGCATAGATATCTAGTTTTAATGGTACTTTCATCACACCTATTCGAAACCAGTGTTAGCAGAGCCCTACTCCTAAGCAAACTGTACATAGTGTGGGGTCAATTTATATCGGTTTGTGACATAGACAACCATAATAAGTTGGTCAAGTCTTACTCCCAAACCTGTAAATCCTGTTTATTTTTGATAGTTTCCTTTTAAATTCACTATAATGCACTTACTGGTCTGTAAAACCTATGGCCTCTCAAACAGAGCGTCGCGGGTTCGAACCCCGGTTCACTCCTCTGAATTTTGTAGAATTTATTGCAATATTGCATTTGTTGCTCGTTGTTTGTTTTGCAAAAGGTTCACAAACGGCGTCCAAGGACTGGGAGACGAGCTGTCGGTAGGCCTCCAACAAGATGGAGCAACGACCTGGTAAAGATCGCGGGATCGCGGTGGATGCGGAAGGCACAAGACCGCTCTGAGTGGAAAACCGAGGGGGAGGCCGCCAGCCAGCAGGAGACGTCTTTCGGCTGACATAATGATGATGACAAATTGATAATTATTTATCACGAGTTTTTGATGAAGGACAGCACAATCCTGTAAAGCATTCAATGGTATTTGGGAAGTTCCCAATCCGCACTGGATCTGTGTGCCGTGTGGGAACTATAGCATAGCAACCCAAGCCCTCTCATCCTGAGAGGCATGTGCCCATCAGTGGGACGTTAAAGAGGATGATGATGATGATGATTTGTATTATGTACCTTCCCACTGGAATTCAACGAGTTCTCGATGTAGTCTCGTTCTGGCTTCTTCACCCAGCGATGTTCCCTCGGGGTGCTGCCAGCGAAGATCCACCAGATCACAGCAGCACCGCTGGCGAGTGCCCCCATGGTGTAGAAGATCAGGGTCCAGCCAAGAGATGACTGGGAGAGGAGCCCACAAATGGGCATAGTCAGAATCGTGCCTAGTTGGATTCCTGGAATACGAGGAGTGGTGACATTCATTGCTGATTCAGCGTTGTAGTGAAAAAATCTTATAGAGTGAATTAATTTACTAACCCGCAAGGCCACGACCACACGTGAAAAATAGCTACGTCTACTCTATGCGATAAATGTTTGTTTCTTTGTAACACCTCCACTTACGCTGCTACACGAATTAGTCATGTCACACAGACCCAAGTATCACCACCACGGCTGGTACATAAGGCATGATTTGAACGGGATATTGACCGTGATTACCTGATGCATTTGACTAGCTCCCAATATTGCGGCGAAATATCGGGAGCTCGTCAAATCTATAAGGCAACCACAATCAATATCCCGTTCTCGTTGTGTGTTATGGAAGTAACCGCGAATCATTTAAACTGTTACGGCAAGTAATAGTATAGAAGTAGCTATTTTCATTTTAACGTGTGCTCGCAGGAGAGCAAATGAATAAAATTGTTCATGAACACGGGCCTCCGCAAAGTAACGCCTGATTCAATCAATTATCATAGTTTACAAACTGTTCAAAAACAAAAGGTTTAATACGGCAATGCCAGCAATACCTGTAAAACAGTAACGTGACTGACTGACTGACAGAAAGACAACGCACACCCTAAACCACTAAACCTTAGAGACTTGAAATTTGGCAAACGTATACCTTGAGTATCCTAGAAGTGTACCAAGAAGGGATTTTTCGAAATTCCCACGGGATAGCGAGCTAGCCCATTTAGAAATATTTTACGGGGGCAAAACCACGGGGCATAAGCTAGTTGCTTTATAAAGTAAAGATATCGCCATACCGGTATAGGCTATGCTGCTAAGCCTGGTCCTCTCCTGCGGCGGGGCCCAGCGGCCCAGCAGAGTATGCGTGCTAGGCATGAAGCAAGCCTGGGTCAGACCCATGGTCATGCGAACCATGCAGACTGCTATCCAACTACCCTGGAAACAAAAGACAATTGTGCTGCATAAATCTCGTAAGGGCTTAAATACCTACTTATTCGGATTCTTTAGTAATAAATAAAATAATAATAAATAAATATCATGGGACAATTGACACCAATTGACCTAGCCCCAAACTAGGAAAAGCCTGTACTATGGGTACTAAGCAACGGATAAACATACTTATATAGATAAATACATACTTATATACATATTAAACATCCAAGACCCGCGAAACAAACAGTCTTATTTATCATCGGGGATTGAACCCGGGACCTCAAGCTTCATAGTCAGGGTTTCTAACCACTAGCTAGGCTATACGGTCGTCAAATTTTATTTAGTAAATTGGTAGTGAAGTAAAGTTTAACCAAGATGGATGTTGGACGTTTGAAAAACACAGTTATTGATGATGTCATTATGAAAGAAGAAATTTCAACTGAAAACGGCTTAAGATGTTTACCCAAGCAGCGAGAGTAGGTAACTCTTTCACAAATAAGATCTAACGCAGTAAAGATAAAATTATACGAAGGAGTAATTTATCTGCCTAATTATGTGTCGTATATATTAAGCTTCTGTATTACAATGACGTACGTATTCATTGAGAATGACAATTGCTTTAATGTGTTCTTAAAATATCACCTTAAAGAGCAGATAAATGTTACGAGGGCTGTTTGATAAGTACCCGTTTTCAAATGTTATTCTTATCATTGGCTGAAAATATGTATACGAAGGTTTTAATGCATCCTTTATGGGTCAGAAAAGGTAAAAATATATCACAGCATTCTTTTGTTTTTTTTCGTTTAACGGCTGTTGAAGGTCAGAATTCGATTTCAATTTGCAAATATGGAGAAAGAACAGTTTCGTTTGTAATTCCTTTTCTGTTTTTGGAAGGTAAACCATGTGAAGAGATAAAGGTATAGATACAAGGTGTTTACAAAGATAATACACCTTCTATGACAACTATCAGATATTGGTATAACGAATTCAAACGGGGCAGAACATCCATCTTTAACAAAGACCGTTCAGGCCGCCCTAATGAGGTGACTACGGAACAGATGGTCAAGAAAATTTAAAATATCGTATTAACCGAGCACCGAATACAGCTTAGAGAAATTGTTGACACTATTAATGTTTCAATCGAGTGGGTACAATATATTTTAGAAAACAAATTAGGGATGAAAAAGGTATCTGCGGGATGGGTGCCGCGTTTGCTCACAGAGGAACAAAAGCTTATCCGAGTGACCACTTCGAAGCAACGTTTAGCAAAGTATGGAAGCAATTTTGATGAGTTTCTGCTTCGTTTTGTGACTGTGGACGAAACGTTGATTCATAACCATACCCCAGAAAATAATAAACAGTCAGAGCAGAGGATCTTAAAATGCGAATCGGCTCCAAAGAAAGCAAAGACCGTCCCATCGGCCGGAAAGGTCATGGCGACCGTTTTTTGGGACTCACAAGGAATCATACATAATAATTACTTACAAAAAGAAAAACGATAACAGGGCAATACTACGAAAATTTCTTGAGCGAATGTTATTCTGTTTAAAGGAATGAACGACCCCAATTAACAAAGAAAAAAGTTCTTTTCCACCACGACAACGCACCAGCTCACTCGTCCACAATCGCAGGGGCAAAATTAGAAAAATTACGCTATGAATTGCTACCTTATTCACTCTATTCTCCAGACTTAGCCCCATACGGCTTTTTTTAATTCCCAAACCTAAAAAAATGGCTTAGCGGAAAGAGATTTGCGTCAAATGAAGAGGTTTATTGCCGCCACAGAGGCCTATTTCGACGACTTTCCGAAATCTTATTTTTTGGGTGGCTTATTAAAGCTAGAATACCGCTGGAACGAGTTTATAGAGCTAAAAGGTGACTACGTAGAAAAATAAATACACGTGTCCAAAAAATACATGTTTTTTTTTTCAAAACACGGGTACTTATCAAACAGCCCTCGTATAAGGAAATACGTGCATTTAGGTAGAGGTACCTCTTTTCAACCCCCGACAAAAAGAGGGGTGTTATAAGTTTGACATGACATGTGTATCTGTGTATCTGTCTGTGGCATTATAGCTCCCAAACGGGTGGACCGATTTTGAAGCGGTTTTTTTTTCAGTCGAAAGCTATTTTGATCGAGATGGTTCTTAGCTAAGTTTCATTAAAATCGGTTCTCCCGTTTTTGAAATACTGAACGTTGAAATGACAATGTCGGGGGTTTTTTAACTTTTCTAAGTTGGTTGGGTTAGGTTATTAATTTTATCAGTGAAATGTCGGAAACATCCTTATTTTATGACACATTGCTAACTTGTTTAAAGATTAGACCTTCCTCACGTTTTTAAATATTAAATATCGTGAGTCAATATGAACACCAAATAACCTAACATACTATGGGGAATAGACAACCGGATAAACATGCTCATGGCTACGTTTATTTATAATAAACAAGATTCATTCCATCGCACGAATACCTGCCCCGATAGGGGATCGAACACGGGACCTCAAGCTTCATAGTAAAATTCTCTAGCCACTTAGCTATCCAATCTTTAAAATGACAAAAGCTTCCCTTTTACTTACAAATTTGGCCAGCCCTGGTGTGATTAAGCAGAGACCTCCGTTGATTATGAGTGCAGAGAACAGCATGGGCTTGCCTCCAAAACGCTTGGCCAAGATACCGGCTGGTATCTGCATGATGGTATATCCCCAGAAGAAGGAAGACAGGATGACACCACGAATCTCTTCGCTCCATTCGTAGACCTGGATACAGAAGAAAATTCTTAGGTATCTCATTAATCAATGGTTAGTAGGTGATGCTGACGAACATAATTATTGAATAACATTATTATAATGTCAGCCGAAATACGTCCACTGCTGGACATAGGCCTCCCTCAAGGCTCTCCACTCAGACCTGAACCTAAGAACTCCTGTATACTGTAGAAACACTCACATAACAATTTTCTGCTATGATGACACAGGTGTTCTGAATTTTACTACTAACAATAGCTCGGGCAAGATCATCACTACAAGAAAGATAACAAAGACTCTTACTTCAATAGAGCTACTGTTCTTCTTGGAGGTGTCAGTCATGGCCAGAACAGCCACGCCCATGCTGCTTCGCATCACATAGATGACGGTGGCGCAGAACGCTATCAGCACTGCGTGGATATGGCGAACTGCTATGCCTTTACCTGGAACAGAAACAAAAGAAATGAACTCGAGTTCAAGTTGATAGTTTTGTCAGTGTGGTATCTGTGAGGTTTTTATGTATGTTTATTTCATTAATAATGAACATCAGGATATGCCCTTTGGAATATATTGAAATAGGAATAGTGTTGCAAGTCCGTGTAGACGTGCTCGCTTCTCATATCACTGAGACTAATTTTAACTGAGACTAAGGACCCGTTCATACGCTATTATATTATGTCTTTGATTTATTTAATTTAAAGGAATGGAGATAGCTTATATCTTAGATTACAACATAGTCTTCCTGAAAGTTATTTTTGGCGTAACACGAGAAGTTATTTTTGATAAACCTATGTCAGTAGGTACATATAATTATCAAAAATGACTTCTCGTGTTACGCCAAAAACCCTTTGGTTTGAAAGGGGTTTTGATTGTGAATTTAATGTCACTGTACTTCAAAATCATGATGAGGGTAACATCGCTTAATGTTTGTACATCTTCTGCAATATCAAAATATCATAAGTCCGCCTTTATACTCAAATGTTATTGTTGTAACTTGTGTTTTATCCTGTTTTTTGTACAATAAAGTGTTTACTTACTTACTTAATACCTTGTCGTGAAATTGAAGAATTTGCCAAACTATTTTTCAAATTAAACAAGTTGTAAGGTAAACGTCACTATATTACTAATAATTAAGATTGGAGGTACAGACTATTGGGGTAGCTTGGGACTTTCACCTTAGACTTTAACAATGTTTAGTAAAATTGGCATCTTGTAAAAAAATTACATCAATATTAGAAGCAAAAGAAATTTCTGAAAAGATAAAGTGGTCTGATGATGATTGACAAAATGATGACAAACTATTAGACAGTTTTTGTTAGCAAACAGTTTAAATAAACTGAACATTGTTACGAATTCATAATTATCATCATCATGTCAGCCGAAAGACGTCCACTGCTGGACATAAGCCTCCCCCAAGGCTCTCCACTCAGACCGGTCTTGTGCTTTCCGCATCCACCGCGGTCCTGCGATCCTCACCAGGTCGTCGCTCCATCTTGTTAGCCTACCGACAGCTCGTCTCCCGGTCCGCGGACGCCATTCAAGAACCTTCTGACCCCATCGGCCATCAGTGCCCCGCCCACTGCCACTTAAGTTTCGCAATTCATTATTACGTGTTCTCAGCAAATAATGTATAAGATAAAAGTGTCGAAAAGATAATTTTTGTCTAAAATTATAAAATTTCCATTATGAAATGTCACAATGTTGACCAGTTTAATCATTAGTTAAATAATGATTTCGTAAAAGAATTGGCATTGTCAGTTTATATATAAATAGCCTTGGTTGAGATTGGTGCATTTAGTAAAGTAAACATTTTTAACTTTTAAGTAATATTATACTCGTAATTGACAAAATGACATTTTTACACAAGAAATGCTACGTTTTACAGCATTATTTCCTGGCTTTTCTCTAGTCAATATAACAGAAAAGTACCTATTTGAAAAGAAAGGTATTTGTGGTATTTTGAAAAAAAACTTGGTATTGATACAACATAAACTGAAAAAAAAACCTTGGCACTTGGCGAAGTTGCCAGCTCGCTCTACTAGCTACACCTCTTTCTCCAACACTTAAATAGTAAGAAAGAGACAGAGAAACGTTATGAGTACTGGTAAAGCATTCCGTTATCAACCTCAATCCTTTTCGTAAAATACCTTAACCACAAATTTTTATCTTTAATTATAATTATGGTAACGGCATATTTTTTTAACGGTATTTATTGGTACCTAACGGTACCAAAAATTTGATAGTGGTAGTTCGGTGTTCGGTGCCTGGTGATAACTTTCACGAGATTTCAATTGTAAAGAATAATAATTCATGTTATTTAAAAGAATCGTCAGCCTCAGGCATATAAAAAACCGGCCCAGTGTAACTCGAGCTCGCGCACCCAGGGTTTCGTACATAGCAACATAACATTACTTTAGATTTTTTTCTTCGTCATCGATATCTTATAAGTAGTTTGTCAATTTCAAGAAAATTAAACCAATGTGGTACAATCTCCCACTGACTTTAGCACGAAACAAGGAGAGACAGACTATTGTAAGGGTTCTGGTTTTTTTGAGCTAATGAACCCTAAAGAAAATAAACAGACGAATTTATTTAAAGTGGGTCTCCTTTGTGTAACTATATAATGTTAAGAGGAGTTCAAAGCGATTTAAATGCATTTGAAGAGTGCAAAAAAACTGGATGTCTAAAAATCGTAAAAACCGAAGAATTCTCTCAAGGTAACTAAGTCTTTCAATAGCCTCTTGACGTGAATGAAATCACGGCGGCGTACTTAAGTTTTCTAGACTGCATATAAATGAAGGCTTCTATTTTAATTACTTTTCTGATTGGTTATTTTACATTATGCTGGCTATTCAGTCAGATGACAGTAGGGAATATTGGCCAAGAGAAAAAAATACAACTGAAAATTCTGCAGTTCAATTTGTTTTCACTGACAAAGGTGGCCCTAGACATTCAAAGGGTAACTTATCTCAAATAATAAAACCACTTGACCGAATTTCGTTTGTGTACGAAATTTTGGCTTGCATTTTTTTCTGAAACTGTAAATATTTCAGGATTTATCTCAGGACCCTCGTGTAGATCCCTTTAGGTTAGGTTAAGTTTGTTTCATAAAAATGCTGAAATAATTACAGTTACAGAAAAAAAAATGCGCTAGGGCAAACGATAAATAAAATTTCTGACAAATGAAATTCGGTCAGTGGTTTATAGTTTTTCAGATAATTATGTAACCCATCCAAAGAGGGAACGCTGAAAGCATCTTGGATACACGACGTTTTTAGATTACCTATTCGTGTTTATTTTAATACTTGATTGAATCACACGTAAATTTGCGGAGGTCCATATTCATTACTAAAGCCAACGTTTAATTTGCTCACCCGCAACCACACGTTAACTCTGGTTTTAGTGTGACGCTGACCGTCGGTGCGGATCAAAGAAAGGGACAGTAGCCGCGTCTATGCGACAGCAAAATATATGTCTTTATGCAACACCTCCCCCTTTACTGCTTTTTTACCTAAATTTTAACTGCTTCAGAATGTTTGTAACCTGATTAAAAAATAATGCGTTTTAGTAGCGGATAACAAATTTATTTTATTTTATTTCATACTAGCTTATGCTCCGTGGCTTTGCCTCCGTGAAATATTTCAAAATGGGCTAGTTCCCTACCTCGTGGGAATTTTGAAAAATCCCTTCTTAGTAGACCTCTATGACAGTCAAGGTACATGTGTCCCAAATTTAAAGTCTCTAGCTTTAGTGGTTTAGTCAGTGCGTTGATTGATCAGTCAGTTAGTCACGTTTCTGTTTCATATGTTTAGAAGATATATAGATTTGTGGAGCAAAATTCCATTGAGTAGTATACCGTTTTGCCGTCTTAATGCATTATATTTGCTAGTGCAAATAATTACAGAGCGTGAAACCGGAACTTAAAAGCTAGTTGTACTATGTTTCTAGGACAGGCGAAAAAACGGATAATGACACAGGCTAATTATATCAGCGTCGAAAGAAAACGACTCGCTCTATGTGCACTTCTGTTATGTATCGTTTCCTCGTAGTAATACGTTTCTTTGTATTCGATGGGGTGAATAACGCTGTCAGTGAAATATACAAAACCTGTTTCGACGTGTTTAAGGGTGAGGGCCAAACGAGCGTATTTTTTTTTTATTGTGAGCCGCGTACATTCTGCTTCATGAAAAACTCTTGTTTCATTTACACGGCACCGCAAATATATTATGAGGTTTGTTGTTGTATTGTGTTGAATTACGCGAAAGACATTACGCGGCTGACAACTCAAAAAATTACGCGCACCCTATGGAATGACGAATTGATGACGCGCGGTATGACAGACGGAATTGAATACGATTTTTAATTTTTGGCACAGAGGTCATAGTCAATTTTTAGGGTTCCCGACCTCAAAAAGAAAAACAGAACCCTTATAGGATCACTTTGTTGTCCGTCTGTCTGTATGTCTGTCTGTCAAGACCCTTTTTCTCCGGAACGCGTGGAGGTAGCACGCTGAAATCCACTCAAGCCTGCAGTGCCTTGAAGCTGTGAAAAAATCAAACTTCTTAGTCAATGAAATCAAAATATACAGTCATTAAAAAGGTTGTTTCCATACAAATGCCGCACTGTGAAAACCTAAAGGGTACTTCCAGTTGTCCTAGAAACTTGAAATTTGGTATAAAGGTAGCTCTTACAGCACAACCACTACCTTAAATTTTTATGTCTGTCTGTAGATTTCACACACAAAAGATGACATACTGGGTACATTTTGCTTAGGAACAGGGCTCTGCTGACACTGGACAACTTAAAACAGACTGGGAAAAGCGGGTTTTTTTACGGTGCACGAGTCCGACTCGCACCTAGCCGGTTTTTTCGTCCTAGAAACAGTATAGTGTAATATGTTACTCACTTCGATTCTTCTCCTCCATTTCCATCTTTAGTTTCTCCATTATCTCACTTGCGGGCACATGCATCCAAATAACGTACGATTGTCACCGAGCTTATTTATAAAATGTACGTCTATCGGAGAGCAAACAAACGGTCGTACAGTGTGAATACAATTCAGCGAGTTATAATTATTTGCATTTAAATGTTTAAGCTTTCTCTGTCCATTTTTCGTTTACATAAAATTTTAAATTGTAACTTCCGCGCCTTTTCTAACATTAGGCTGAATTTACATATTATGATATAATGACGAAAGAATAGCCTATTTATATATACAAGTATGTTTATCCGTTGTCTAGTACCCATAGTACAAGCTTTGCCTAATTTTGTCCCATGATATTTATTTATTTTTATTTTTAATGTGTAACTAGCATTGGCTTACTAACACCAATAACACCATAGACTTTGGGTTTAGTGCGAAATTTGCAAATATGTGTCCCAAAAAACGGAATTTTTCGATGACAGCCATACGTCATAGCGCTGTCATTCGACCAAACTAAGGCTGACTGAGGTTCGATTAGTGGTCTTTTGGTTTGGACGTTTTCAAGCGCTAACCCGAAGTCCATGGTGTTGGTAAGTCAATGTAAGTAGCATTACATTGGCGTGCTCGATAATTCGTGCGTTCCCCGGCCAAGCAATCGTAATGTAGCTTTCACAATTTATAATAACCAATGTGTACTCGTAAAGTAAAAAAAAAATGCCTGTCACTTTTTTAAATGTAAATACGTAATATCATGGCATTGGACCATTTTAATATTGACATTTTTTTTTAATTTATTGAATCAGGCGTTACTTTGCGGAGGTCCATATTTATGAACTAAAAAACAATTACTTTGCTCACCCGCGACCACTAATGACAAATAGTTATATCTGTGCGGCAAATGTATGTTTCCATGCAACACCTCCACCTCCACTGCTACACGAATCAACACATGCCACACAGACCCAACTATCACCACCACCACTATACTAAACGCTGACGCGTTTCGGCACTCTCCACGAGAGATTTTTTTTTACCTTGTCTCAAACTAGACAAAGCCTGTACTATATAAATGATATTATATTTATATTAATGTTATTATATTTTCTTTAGAAACAAACATTATAAGCACCCTAACATATCCCAAACCATGCTGTATAAAATAACCCTCTTTATTCCTTATCCCGTAGGAATTTTAGAAAATCCTGAAAACTGTTTTTAGCGGTTCTTATTGCGTAGGCAATAAGAACCGCTAAAAACAATATGTATATGTATATGTGTATGCCAAATTTTAAGCCTCCTATAATTATAATAATGGACTTAGGGACACTTTTAATCCGAAATGTAAATGTGGTCAGTGGTTTGGGCTGTGCGTTGATAACATCAGTCAAGAGTTTGAATTTTATATCCTAACTCCCTAACTAATAATAAAATTATAAATGCGAAAGTAACTCTGTCTCTCTGTCTTTCTGTATATCTGTCTCTCTGTCTGTCTCTTTGTTACTTCTTCACGGGAAAACCGCTGCACCAATCTAGATGAAATAGAAGATAGTTTGAATATTTAGGAATAACAATAACTTTTTATTCGGGAAAATTATATAGTTCCCGCGGGATAGCGATAACCGAAAACTACGCCGACGAAGTCGCGGGCAACAGCTAGTTCTATATAATTATTAAAAACTAATGCCACTAGGTACCTACTGTGCCGAATGGGGCAATAAAAGTTGAAATTAAAGTATGTGTATGTGTCGAATTAGTTTCTAATAAATATATGTTTCTTTCTTCTTAAATTAAAAAGTCAAAAAGAACTTCTATAATTTGAAACACTCCATCATTACATTTCTTGAATGCGGTAGGTAACTCAGAGCAAGAATCAATTCCGTGTGTAGCTTTGAAACACTCCATCATTACATTTCTTGAATGCGGTAGGTAACTCAGAGCAAGAATCAATTCCGGGTGTAGCTTTGAAACACTCCATCATTACATTTCTTGAATGCGGTAGGTAACTCAGAGCAAGAATCAATTCCGGGTGTAGCTTTGAAACTAACTTTTGTACATCTTGTCAAAACTTCGAATTTCAACCTTACCGTTAAATCCTGAGGAACTAATTTAGAGACATCACAGAATAGAAGATACGCTCTTATCGTAACTAACTTATAAAGTTACTCAAAAGTCTGTCTTAATTCAATTCTTATAAGACTCAAAATAACCCGACTGACACAGTCGCATAATGTACTCAATTGTGGTCATAGTAGTTAAGGAGCATTATTGTGGCGTAATAACATAAATTATTGTTATCTTTTTTAATTATTTCATAATCAGTCAAGTGTAAGTAAATAGAGTAACGAGATAGAATACGTTAAAGGAATCTTGACACTGTCATGTAGGCATATAATATTATATATAAAATATGATAACTTCATTTAGAACTGTCGTTCATAAAACTGTAAATATATACAGGAAACATTTTGCCCCAAGCATGGTTAAGAATGTACAATATGTACATGCCTTTTGCGGAATCAGGCTCAAAAAACCCACTTTCTCTAAAAGTGCACTTTCCGCAAAATGTAGGTACACTTGCCCATTAAGGGCACTTTCCCCGTAAGTGCATATATTTCCAAAACGTACGTACTTTCCCATAATGCAATTTACTCAAAGCGCACACTTTCCTACAATGTACATTTTCTAATAAGGCATACAGAGCCAAAATTCCAATTAAAGATGGCTACCTCATTTTCCAATTTTGACAACGGATTAGAAACAGCTCTTTTAGAAAAGTGAACCTTCTGGGAAACTGTACCATCTGAGAATGTGCTCTGTTTGAGAGAGTGCAGTTTTTGAGACAGTGTACCTTCCCTGAAAGTGATCCTTCTAATACAAGTGCACATTTAGATAAAGTGTATATTTCGGGAAAGTAGATTTTATGAGCCTAAGGCATTTCGCGCAACCCAAATGGTATTACTATTATTATGAACATTAGGAAGTAGATAATATTATCACCGAGTTGAAGATTCATAAAAGACCCGATTGAGCGCTCGCTCGGTCTACCAAAATGCCGCGCTGTACTTATGCACTTTGGCTGCTACGCTACCAACGGCGGTTTAGAAGTTACGGTATTAATGTCGGCTTGAATGTTAGGTACTAATAGTAGTACGACAAAATTTCCTATGACTCATCGTTTACGAGATGTAAGCAAAAAATCAAAAACCGGCCAAGTGCGAGTTGGACTCGCGCACGAGGGTTCCGTGGAAAGATTTTAACGCTTTTCCCCAGTGCTTTAAGAAATCCAGTGTAAGTAGAGCCCTGCTCCTAAGCAAAATGTACGCAGTGTGGGGTCAACTTATATTGGTCCTCGAAATCTAGAGACAGACATAAAAAAATAAGATTTTGAGACTTTTCTGAGTGGTTGTACTATAAGAGCTACGTTAATACCAAATTTCAAGTTTCTGGGACAACTGGAAGTACCCTTTAGGTTTTCAAAAAATGGCAATTTGTATGGAAACGACTTTTTTAATGACTGTATCTTTTGATTGCGTTGACTTAGATGCTTGATTTTTTCACAGCTTCAAGGAACCGCAGGTTTGAGTATTTCATATTAATTTCACCATCTTACCTCCACGCGTTCCAGAGGAAAAGGGTCTTGACAGACAGACAGACAGACGGACAACAAAGTGATCCTATAAGGGTACCGTTTTTTTTCCTTTTGAGGTACGGAAGCCTAAAAACGGGACCTACTTTGCCCCCCCCCCCCTCTCCTAGGGCTCACCTCGGAGGGGTGGGGACTTTTAGTATGTTTGTCTCTTAACTAGTCCAAAGAAAAGTTCTAAAGTCAAACTTTCTAATTTCGACCATTCCATCCACAATCATTCATTGCCCACACTATAAGTACTGGGCGATGTGCGTGTTCCGGTATATTTGTACACGATGGATGTCCCGAACAATTTGACCGCTTTGGTTGAGTCACTGCTTATGACTGTTTTGGATGTTTCCAAGTATTTGATGATCTTGACTGCTACTTATGGCGCTGACTATACTGTCGTTTTCTCAACCGATTCTCGTGAAATTATGTGAGCAGGTTCACTATGTTATGTAGATTTTTTTTCGATTAGTTTTTCGGAAACTTGCAAAAAAAAACTAAAGAAGTTCAAACTCATTTTTTAACCCGCGACGAAAAAGGGGGATGTTACAAGTTTGACCTGTGTATCTGCGTATCTGTGTATCTGTGTATCCGTGTATCTGTGTATCTGTCTGTGGCATCATAGCTCCGAAACGGATGGACCGATTTCGATACGGTTTTTTTTAATCGAAAGCTAGTTTAATCGAGATGGTTCTTAGCTAAGTTTCATTAAAATCGGCTGACCCGTTTTTGAAATATTTAACTTTGAAATGACAGTGTCGGGGGTTTTTCAACTTTTCTAAGTTGGTTAGGTTATGTCTCAAGGTCTGCCAAGGGTCTACTAGATCACAGAGCCACTCTATAGTTTTAAAGGGTTCAGTAATTCAAGGTGTGTAAAGAGACAGGAATGGAAAGTCTGTGCTATACCTACCGTATTGCGGTGGATCTCAGCAAATGGAATGTAAACAAACCGTTGTCGGTAAGAGGGTTCTGAGTGGACCTTTGCAAGTATAGGATTTCCTAATATGAAGCTGAAACATTCTAGAATGGTTACTGACATGTTACTGTGAATAAATGAAGGGTACACAGAAATAACATGTCACTACTGTTTTATTAAAACGAGATTTTAATCTCAAAATGTAGAGCACTCAATAGACTATAAGTTACCACTCGGTTACAGATACAAATGCTTATGTAAAAAGGCAAGTCCTTTTTATTAGTTTCAAAAAAGATGTACCTATACGCAAGTTATGTGGATAATTACGTCGTTCCAAACTCTGAAAGCGCGATAGCTCAAAAAGTTGCTAAGGTGATGTTCTTTCCGTGTACTCTTCAAATGTTTATAGTGAAGCAATTCGCTAAGATTTTCTAAATAATTGTCAGAAAAAAAGTTCCTTCAGGCAAACTTTTTCACTCCGTATATTTAATCTGCTTCTTTAATTTGCTTATCCGTCCGTATATTAATTTGCTTCTTAATTTTTATTAAATCGTGCATAGGAATTTTGAAACTCTTCCAGTGGTCAGATTGATTTGAAAGGTACCTACAAGACAAGAGGATATTTTGTGTAAGATGGTAGGATGGTAAGATAGTCTAGGGGTGGTAAGACCTTGTCCAAAGTCGTTCCGGATTGCTACCACCACCTTACTCGCTATCCTCCCGCTAAGCAGCAGTGCTTGCACTGTTGTGGTCCGGTGTGGAGAGTAAGTCAGCCGAGGAAATCACAAGCACAAGAGGCATTTTATCTTAGCCCTCTAGGTAGGCATCGCATCTGCAAACCCGGGCATGCGGGTGTCTAGGGGCAGTGGTAATCACTTACCATTAGGTGGCTCACTTTCTCGTTTGCCTAACTTGTACAAAAAAAAACTTTACAGAGGTCTTCTTTTTGACTTACTCAATCCCTGGCTGAACTCTTGGCGGTTTATTAAGCGCAGCCTATATTGCAAAGATACAAACTCACAAAATAGCAGTTCAGACCGGGAAGGTGCTTTGTGTGACTCATGGGAAATCCGAAGTGATGAGGTTTATGAAAGGTCTTTTAATTAAAAACAGACACTGAACAAATAAACATTTGTTTTTTATTATTTCCCTAAAAGTTACTCAAATGGGACTTGCTTTTGCGATTGCTTGGTTTTGTTGTATGCTCTTGGTGTTATTTCTTAATTTGTTTCTTGGTGATTTACTTTACATACCAATACGTAACCCTGCCTTGATAAAGCTCATAAAACTGGCTATCATTGAAAAATGCGCGCACACTTTTTTACGTATTGTGAACAGCACAATTGTCCATTGAAGAGTTGTTTTGTCTGCTTCTGGCTCCAACATCAGACCCTGAATGTCATTTAGGACCAATCGAGCCCAAATCGGATGGGGCTGCGCCGTTCTTTCTAAAAAGTTTTCATGATCTAATTTCTTCCGCTCCATTAAAATCAACTTTATGTTATAACAAAATTGAGTCGTCATCCAACTCACATTACCCAAAATGTCATCATTAATTGGTTAATTGGTGGAGAACTGTTTTAAAATTCAGTTGCAAAACAAAAACTGTGTCGAAACAGTGAAAAATGTTTGTCTGTGTATTACAATTTGGTTTTATTGTTATATTTTCATGAGCAAAAGTTCCTTTTTATATTAAAAAATAAGTCAGCATAGATTTTCTTAGAGAAGTTTCCTTCGCGCAGCTTGGCACGCAGTTTTAGTGAGGGATTCAGGAAAAGGCAAAGGCTCACTGAAAAAACTAGATCGATTCAAATATGTTTATTATTCTTATAAGATAGGGCGATCGGTTTCCTTTTGAGGGGGTTTCGGCAGACTCAGCTCCTCCAGTTCGAGATGATTTGCATCTGAAGAGGAATAAACAGTTAAAAAGCCTTTTTGGTCGATTTGGCATAAATTCGGGAGTGTTTTGTATGTAAATGTGTAACGGGAGAATGGTACCTACAGTCAGCAGCAAAAGTTGCTAAGCAACCAAAGCGGTAGTAACGATCTGCACAAGCTCTTATGTCTATAGCAATAGAGCCGTGCTTAGACCATTATGAAATCGTCGGTTGCTTAGCTACTTCTGCTGCTGACTGTACAATAGAATTCGTTGTATAATAATAGTCTGCTTTCTTACACATATCTTTTGTTTGAATCGAACTTTTTCGCAGACTGTAGATAAGTTTTGTTGGCTATACTTGTACTGTCAACCAACTTACATATCTATACCAAATTTCAAGCCCATGCTATTAACAGGTCAAGAGTTTAATCCGATTTTCTCCGAGAGGGTGGTACTTCCCCGGACAAGCCGGCCCATTCGTAAAGCAGCAAATATTACTAGGTACAGTATGGCTCTTATTTTACGGAGCTGTCGGTAGGCCTCCAACAAGATGGAGCGACGACCTGGTAAAGATCGCGGGACCGCTTTGGATGCGGAAAGCACAAGACCGGTCTTAGTGGAGAGCTGCGGGGGAGGCCTATGTCCAGCAGTGGACGTCTTTCGGCTGACATGATAATGATGAACCTACCGTTGTTGTATCCAAACTTGGTCCTCTTAATCCCGTCCCAGTCGGCGCGCTCGCCGCGGCCGAATGCTGTGTACAGCACGTTGCAGAGTACGCAGAAGCTGGCCAGAGAGAGGAAGATGGCACGCCAGCGACGGTGGTCCGTCTGGTGGGATGATAAATAGAGAGAAAAAATACAGGAAAACAAATATCTTACAATGTATTGATCTAAACTTTAAACCGAAGAAAAAAAAATGTCGAATAGTCTGAAATGGGAACCACTTACGATGATGTTGCGTCAAGCTAAAAAGCTGTTTTTCAGCAGGACCCATTCAAAATTTAACATTTAACACAAACTTACACACACTGTATGGCAACGAACGCCAGTGGAAGGCCAGGTTACAGAAAAAACAACAGCGTACTTATACATTGTGTAAACTGACTACAAAAAACAGTAAGCGTCTGGCAACACTTGATCAATTAAATTGCATCAGATTGTGGAAAAATAGGCGGTAGTTTAATTACGATTATAGTAGGAAAAATTGTGCACCACAGAAAATCCCAAACGCTGTAGCTCATTAATTAATTCGCGGTTATATTGACGGAGATATTGACCGCGATTACCTGACTAGGTTTGATAAGCTCCCGATAATTATGCATGATGACCACGGGTAGACGGGACCTCATCAAACCTAGTACAATACAATATACAAATATTCCTTATTGAAAACCAGGAAACAGTACAAGGAGATTACAGAAAAACAGGTATGGTAGACAATAGGCGGTCTTATCGATTAAAAGCGATCTCTTACAGACAACCAAAATACAGAAACCAAGATGAGGATGCTAATTTAGGTGGCGGAAATGAACAGAAAGGAGAAACTTAAAATTAACATAACAATTTCAATTAAATTAATAACTACAAATAAATATACATATAATATAAAACATGGGTGAAAATGTCAAAAAGGCCACAGGTGAAAAAGGATTTCAAAGGAATAGAGTACTAGTACTACTAGTGGTACTAAAGTAATCGCGGTCAATATCCCGTATTGAATATGTCTAACGCAGCAGGCAGGTCGATTCCATGGGAAGAAACTTACGGGATCACTGTTGATGATGCAGCCAGTGACGAGGGGGACACCGGAGCCGACAATGGCTGCGATCGCGCTCGTCAGCAGGACCAGAGTGCCGGAGAAATTCTGCGACAGACTCCTGTGGTTTTCCTGTTCAAATACAAAGTCCCTTAGTTTCAGGGAATTGGTTCCTAGAAAACGTCTACATAAACAGCATCCGCAAGCCGTGATAGTCTAGTGGTTTGACCTATGGCCTCTCAAGCAGAGGGTCGTGGGTTCAACCCCGGCTCGCCATTCTCAGTTTTTCGGAATTTTATATGCGGAATTACATTTGTAATTTATCATTAGCTCTTCAGTGAAGGAAAATATCGTGACCTGCACACTGCGGCGAAGCAATTCAATGATGTATTGTGTGTGACGTTCAAAATCCGCACTGGGCCCGCGTTAGACGTAAAAAGGCTGGTGATGTGATGTGATGTCTACCTGAACAATATCCTCTGGTGAAATTTTTTACACAAGAAAACATCTTGATCGCGTTCCCGTTAACTTCTCAATTACTATGGGCGAATCGATAGCAAGTCTAACCAGAGCCAGAGCAATTTTCAACACTTTGGCGCTTACGCCATGCGTTTTTAGCGCATGTCGACTAGCCCTCTCTCTACTGACACACGCGTTACTGGATAGCGTCGTCCCGCTTGGGTGAATAAACTCCGCCCCCAAAAGTATACATACCTGGCCTTAATGCTTTCGCCGGCGGTGAGCCAGACACAATAGAATTACTATTGTTATATCGGCTATACACCTCTTACCGCCGGCGAACGTGTTAACTTGTATAAGCAAACTCAACTAATGCGGTGACTGTTTCTACAAACAATAATTAAATCAGGTAAATTGGAACGCTTTGCAATATCGATGGAGCCAACCTTAAATAATGCGGCAAATAAATATTAACGTGACTTCCGCGATATGGTAATGGAATGGAAAGCATAATCATTTGGCACCAGCATATACGGGGCATCACAGTCGAAGAGCTTAGGTACTAATAACTTAACCAACTTATAAAAACAGTTTTAAATGTTTCGAGGTTAATTGCATAGACTTAATAAAAACGGGATATTGACCGCGATTAGTTAATATCCCGTTATAGGTTTGATGAGCTCCCGATATTTCGACGCAGTTACATACCTCATGACCACGGGCAAACGGGTTAATATCCCGGTTTCATTTCTATATTTTTGTTGCGAAATAAAGATTCATTATTCTTATTCATTATGGCCAACCAACAGTGTCCAACTTAGAAAAGTTGAAAAAACCCCCGACATTGACATTTCAAAGTTCAATATGTCAAAAACGGGTGAACCGATTTGAATGAAACTTGGCTAAGCAACGATGAAATTAGCTGTCGATAAAAAAAAACACCTTCGAAATCGGTCCAACCGTTTGGAAGCTATGAAGCCACAGACAGATACACAGGCACACAGATACACAAATCAGACACAGTTTTATAACACCCTTCTTTTTCGTCGGGGGTTAAAAATATTATAGACCTTAATGAACTTATTACAGAAAGGGTTTTAGCGGAGTAAAATGAAAATCTGCCATTATCTACTGTACATAATATAATAAAATTATTGTTTGTGTTTCGTATCGTTATTTCAGATTAAAGAAATATTGCACTACACAGCTGCTGCAGCCATGTATAATAATTTTAATTGGTTTAATTTTAACTAGTATATATCCAGAGTCAGCTTAGATAAATTCAGATCTAACTGCTTTGTAGTCGATTCTCAGGGACTATGTTATTATATAATATCGGTAACTATTAAGTACTCGTACCTCTGGTAATGACATTATTATTAATTATTAAGTGCCGGCACCAATTGGTACCCGTCGGGATGTTGTACATTGGAACCGAAATAGAAAATACCGGTATATACCACTATAGTACCAGTATTTTAGATAGAATACACTTTTGGTAATTACCGATTTCAAGCCCTAATACATGACTCAGAAGCCACCTTGTATGTAAAAGCATTTACTTGTAAAACCAGTTACAGCCAAAATAACTTTTCGTCTCTTGAACGCCATTTTAACCGCCAGATCTTGGACTATGATCGCTGTATTAATGCAATTGAATATTAACGAGCCATAATTGAACACTGCATAATTAATCATTTAATACCACAAATCCGAAGAATTAAGTTAAGCCCCGACGCCATGGTTAGGTAACAGAACCAAGCAATGGTAGCCTATTGGTTTGACGTAAGGCCTCTCAGGCAGATGGTTTTAGGTACAACGACCTTTGGGTGGAGGTTTTCTGGATAAGGAAGGACATCGAGGAAACCTGAACTGTAGCGACGTTATTCAATGTTGTATGAAGATCCTTATATTAAGGACTAACGTGAGTCAAAAATCCGCTAGAAGTGTCAAGTGAGGTCTGTCTGTCATTCTCCACCAATGAGAGACAGCTACTGGCCTATGATTGGTGGAAATTGACAGAGATATACTAGCGATCCTGGCGGTTTTTGACTCGCAACAGCCCTCATTGGACGCTGCGTTATAGTACAGTACCAGAAACCCGGAGAACTGGAATCCAATCAGCCCCAACGCCCCTATTAAGAGGATCATGGGTAGATTGGAGTCGGGACTCAAGTTCGAGACTACGGTGAGGCCTATCACCGTACCGAAGGCTCCTGGAATAAAAAATCAAAATGAAGATTTAAAATTAATAATAAAGTAAGACCGTCGAATCCCATTCGGCTGGGTAGCATTCGGTAAGCTACGCAATAACTTTCCGTCCCAAATACCGCAGTGATGAAGTAAGGAACAGAGACGTGGCCCCTTGCAGTGGGCTTCATAGGAAGGCTCAGAGGACAATGGACAGAGCTATGCTTGGAGTATCCTTGCGAAATCGAATCAGAAATTCGTAGAAGAACTAAAGTTATTTAAGTGGCGTAAGGTTTTAGAGTGGCAATCGCGTACTGGAAGGCGAAGTGTTGGTAGGCCTCCCACAAGGTGGACGGACGATCTAGTAAAGATCTCGGGAAGCCATGGGCTTCGGGTACCTAACACACGACCGATCGTCATGAAGATCCTTGAGGAAGGCCTAATAAAATTATATGGCAATATTATAATCTTGAGCTCACCTAAAGCGTTGACGAGCTTCCTATAATACGTGGTGTTAAGCATGTAGCTCATAAACCCGGAGTTGTAGATCCATTCCAAGGTCGGTGCAGTTGCCAGGTACATAAACCACATGGCGATGAATGGCAACATCGATTGTATTGATGCCTGGAAATTGAATAATTAGTAAATGACAAAAACAATTGATTTGCTCACTCGCGACCACATTTGTAAGATTCATATGTTACAAATCTGAAAATGCCTCTACTGCTACATGAATCAACATCATGTAACACAGACTCAACTATCACCACCACTACTACACATACGCTGAACGTTTCAGAACTACTGCTAGCATGTTGAACGCTTGTTTTGGAGCTTTGAGAATGGGCCCGAGACTTGCGCTCCCAAAGAAAAGACCAAATGTTAGTCCAAAAGATTATGCCACGCTAAACTTTAGTTTACTATGTGTCTATTCTTGAATGATCTGTTTATTAATGTCAAGGGTTATAATAATCAACTTGAATTGCTGAGTACTGTCTGAGTGAACTGCCGTCTGAGCCATGACATTGTTCTAGTGATTCCAACTTAAGACTGAAAGAGCTTAATTAAGTATTATTATGTTTAAAAGAGTTTCATGGCACACTTATAAGCATTTAAGCCATTTGTCCACCACCGCCGTCACCGTCACCTCACGGAGAAAGAGATGACAGCGCCGAAGTAGCGATACATACATTTACATAGCCGTGTGCAGTGGACACGTATGTATCGCTACTTCAGTATCGTCATCTCTTTCTCGGTGGCGTGACGTGATGGCGGCGGTGGACAAACAGCCTTAATGGTGTGATCGACGGTCGAGCTTTACCGCGAACCTGGGCTTTTAGGCGGGAATTAGAAAAAGGTCGACCAGACCAGGTCGACCAGACCACGTCGACCAGACCAGGTCGACCAGACCAGGTCGAAAGACCAGGCCGACCCCGAACCACCTGGAGACGGTCGGTTGAGAAAAAGATCTCCCAAGTCGGGTACCACTGGCAGGACCTTGAAGCCACAGCACAGGACGTGAAGCATGGAAGTCCCTACTGCGAGCCATATGTCCCTGCTGAGGGGTTCCAGGAACACATCATCATCATTAGAAAAAGGTTGTGAAAAGTTAAATAGTAGATTAATGCCCAGGCATGGGAAGTGAGCAACTGCTGGAGCGAGAACTTAGTTTAATAAGTACGAGTCCAGCAATTGCTATTCCAGCCGTGGCAGATATAGATTTTTTCTCAAACATTAAGAGGAAATAAGGAATCTATAATTAATAATTAACTCTTGTAATACATCGAGCCAAAACTGCCATTGTTGTTACTATAATTATGGCAATACAATATCTGAGTCATTATTAATATATTTAATTTAAGTACAAATACTTATTAACTAAACCAAATTCATTAATTTCCTTACCCCTATTTAATAATAGTTTTACAACGACTAAATATTTCCATTGAAATTTAAGTGGTACTAAGCAGTTTGCTTTAGTTAATAGTTCTCCTCTGATTTTCATCATGGTGGACTTCTATACAACAAATGATCACGATTTTGTCACTAAAACTATTAAATTAATATAACTTGCATAATTTTAAATAAATCGAGACTTAGGTACTTGTTTACCTATGATTTCATTCCCGCCATTTTTTTCTAAATAAAAAAGTGTATTTTTCTTTTTAATACTGCCAAGTTATTTAAGACATTGATCAAAATGTTAAATTTCGAATAGAACGCCTGCATACAGCCACCAGTTTGGCTGAATGAGACATGTCACTCAATGTTTCCATGGTCTGTTTTACATTTTAAAAAGTTAAAAACAAATTAAAAACAGTCCAGCAATCCGATTTATGGACATGTAATCGAGCCTGCAATGTAATGCGGCCGTCAACAAGGCTCTTCGTGTTCTGTTACTTCGAGTAAAATGACAACATTTCCGACAATGTTTGAGAATAGAGTCTTACGTCTTTCAAGGACGTCCTGTGCACCTGCAAGTAATATGGCACGTCGACCAAGAAGAAAACAAACACCGCGTTGCTGGCTGCGTGTGCGCCGGCCAGCGCCCAGAACGGAGGCGAGGAGAGGATCCGGCGCCACGGGACTGGGAGACGCTTCTGAAATCAAAATACAGGTTTCTTTTACAAGCTTTTAGTTATTAACTTCACCTGTCCTGATGTCTGTCTGTCCATCAATTTGCCCTTCTAGAATGGTCTAACACACAGAACTAAACGAATAGAGGATAGAAGTGGCGTGGTCGCGTGAACTTGTCTCCGCACTTACTATTACTGTAGTAAGTAGAGGTTGACTACAATAGACTGTAGAGGAGGAAAGCATTTTTGTCGAAGCCGAAACGGAGGCTCTTCGATTGTGTTTCGTACTAGCTCGGTAAATTAGTTATTTGCGTCATTGCGTTTTGCTTTTTTGTGTGTGCATTAACCCTTTACCTACGGGGCCTTAAACGGCAACGTCACTCTTCAATACGGGCATGTTTTGGCGAGAGTCAGCGGTTGGACATAACTTCACTTACTTGTAATTTCTGAAGTATTGCTACTACGAATTTGAAATTCCACACACATATGAACAGTAATATGTTGATTTGATAACTAATCACTTTGTGCACTTCTAACCACTGATATTCTTTATTTCACTCATAATATATGTCACTAATAAATTGAAGAATTTGAAGTTACTACTAGCGATTTCCTCAAGATTAAGTTTAATAAACATTAGCTTACAGTATATTGAACACGACAAGACACTAAAACTATGTAATTACTAAATTATTTGGGAAATATCAATCATTTCAAATGTAGCATAAAAACAGATCTGCCATTTATAAAAAATAGTGAAGTGCATCTTTCGATAAAATGGTCGATATGTATCTGTAAGTATTAGCTAGAAGTAAAAAAGCTAGAAGCAAAATGAATAAATTATGATAATTTAATTTATATATTCCAATTTTGCGATTGATTTTGGCCAAAAATGTTGTAAAACTCTAAAATAACACTCAAAACACCCATAGGTCTCATGCTATAATGAGTAGATGAAACGAAACAACACTAAATGCCGATATATTGAATTACATTATCAGCACTCGTGCAGTACGGGCGTCAACCCCAGTTGCCAAGAAAAAAGCGGGATTTTTAAAACAATATTTATCTCAGAGACATCTATTGAAATATAGTGGTATTTTTTTCTTCGCATCTTGACTAATGCCACTATATAATATGGCCGTTATTACCAAGGTACAAGGTCTACTTTTGTTTATAAAAATATCTAAGTTTGCCCCTTCCTCGAACAATTATAGTTGACACCCGTACTGCAGCGGTGTTGCCGTAGTGGCAACTCTGGTTGACACCCGTACTGCAGCGGTGTTGCCGTAGTGGCAACTCTGGTTGACACCCGTACTGCAGCGGTGTTGCCGTAGTGGCAACTCTGGTTGACACCCGTAGATAAAGGGTTAAAGCAAGGGGAGGACAAAAAGTGGCGACATTGGTTGTGGAAGGAAATACGAACGATAGCATTTCGATGGTACTCTGACTCAACCTCCTGTATTAATTTTGACGAAATTGGAATAACCACTCTAAACCGTGAACCTAAAGTGGTTATTAAAATTTCGTCATTAGTTTAAATACGAGGTTGAGTCGGAGTGCCGTCGATTTGTATCCTCTTTTTATCAGTTCTGTGGTCTTATGTAGAAGTTCTCGAGTCGTTACAAATGTTCAATCATTTTCCTGCTTCCGTTATGAATCATAATCATAAACATATAACATAGCAATTCATGATCTCAGTAGGAGTATCTTTTTGTATTTTTTCTCCCAATTTTTTATTTTTACGGTTTTCCCGTGAATATCAATTCAATTTTTTTTTTTATAAACTCATTGAAACACGAATACACAGAAAAAAACCAGAAAAATGCCAACCCCGGGAATCGAGCCCGGATCCTCGACACTCCGGGCCGTGTGCTTTTCCCCTACACCACGATTGATTGATTGATTGGTTGGTTGATTGGATTGGTTGGATTGGATTGGATTGTCCAATCGTGGTGTAGGGGAAAAGCACACGACCCGGAGTGTCGAGGATCCGGGTTCGATTCCCGGGATTGGCATTTTTCTAGATTTTTTTCTGTGTATTCATGTTTCAGTGAGTTTATAAAAAAAATAAAAAATGTAACATAGCAATTATTTTGTTCTCAGCGGAAGATTTTTCCAAATAATTCACCTTCCTACAATACCCCCTTGCCTCCTCAATATACTCGGTTTCCGCATCCCCCACCGCCTGGTGATGTCTTGGCTCGGCTGCTGTGAGGAGCATCCACACCGCGCCAGCTGACAGCGCTGCCATCGCCTGCGTATAGCATATGAGCTCCCAGCCGAGACGCGCTGTGGAAAGAGCTCCCGCGCAAGGCAGGGCTATGATCGTGCCCAGGTGGGTGGCTGGAAGGACCAAAAGATGCTTGTTACAGTCATGGTATTTACTGTCTTAAAAGCATGTAAGGTTTTAGTGAAATAAGCGGATCATGCGCGTAATGTCAGAGGAATATAGCCTAACAATCATCACCAGCCTTTTTTACGTCCCACTGCTGGGCACATGCCTCGGAATGAGAGGGCTTGGGCTCTTATAGTTCTCACGCGGGCCCAGTGCGGATTGGGAACTTGACACTCACCATTGAATTGCTTCGTAGGAGTGTGCAGGTTTCCTCAAGACATATTCCTTGACCGAAAAGCTTGTGATAAATTATTACAAATGTTATTTCGCAGATGAATTCCGAAAAACACAGAGGAGCCGGGGCTCGAACCCGTTGCTTGAGAGGCCAAACCATTAGGCTATCACGGCTTTTTACAGCATGGTACAAATAAATCAAGTTAAACCCGGGTTAGAATCTCAGTGTTGTCTATCTAACACAGGTTTAAGTTGGCCAAAATAAGATGAAATAAGACGACGGTTTAAGCTTCTTTCAGACAAATTGTTTTGACGTAACAATTGGTTTCGGCGAAAGCCTCCCGGCTCCATAATGCCTCGCTTTACTCACATTTGAATTATTTATCAGGAAGGTTTTAAAGTATCAAAATTCATTGCCAATTCACGTCACTTCGAGTACGTCTGTTATATTCTCTTAAATTAGGCGTTACTTATCATTATTGCTCAAGACGCTTGTTAAGAAGAAATGATGGCACAAAAAAACCGACGAAACACTTATTTTTAAGAACCAGGGTCTGATTACGCGTCAAGCGATTATTTCTTTCAAGACTCAAGCAATGGGTTGAGTAAGTTTAAATGAACCCCCCGGTTACGTTTTCGATTTAAAAAAAAGATAAAAAAATCATCTACCCCAACAAACATTGCCTGGTAATTTATATGGGAGAATCTTGGAAGAACGATTTTTTAAATTTATTTTTTACCAAAAAACAGTCACACGGGTGCTCTCATAGACTTACTCAAACCCTGGCTGAAATCTTTACGGTTCATTAAAACGGATCCTGTAAAACACTAACAAAACAAACAAAACAGCTTTCAAAGTGCCATTCAAAACAAAAGATACGGAGCCCTCTCTATAGTGAAACTAGCCACAGCAACTTCAAAGGAACACGATATTGTATAGACGTTACCAGTCCTCTTAGTTTCGACCTTGCAACTAATCGTAGCCCTGGTATTACCTCCATAGACGATGGTGCTGAAGATCCCTTTCTCGCTCGGCGGAAGCCAGTTGTCCAACATGATCCGATTGGCTGGCGCAAGGAAGGACTGCGACATTCCCAGCAGGAACTGAGTGTTGCAGACTGCTATCCAACCGCCCTGGAAAATGTTTAGAGTTTACAATACAATAACTCTTTATTGAACACCACTTATCAGGCAAAACAATAAATAAGGCACAAAGAAAATACGTGGTAGCAATGGGCCATCATGTCAGCCGAAAGACGTCTACTGCTGGACATAGGCCTCCCTAAAGGCTCTCCACTCAGACCGGTCTTGTGCTTTCCAGGTCCACCGCGCTCCCGCAATCTTTACTAGGTCGTCGCGAATTGGGGGGTAATGGTTATTTATTTTTATATTAGCTCAAGTACGCTGCACCATCACTCTACCTGCAGTTTTGTGTTACAGTGCGAAGAGTAAGAGAGCCGAGTAAATTACGGGCACAAGTGGTTTGAAACGCATCTGCAATCCCGGAGTTGGAGATGCTTATTTGCAGCCAATCACTTGCCATCAGGTAACCCGCTAGCTCATTATCATTATTGTTATTTTTAGCCTGATCTATCCCAAGTCCTCCCTCAAATACTTTCACTGCTTCAGATCTTTCCCAATTAGCGGCCAGTACTTCGAGAAGGAGTCCAGTTCATTTCACCATCGCCGTCTAGGTCTATCGGGGCTTTACTTTGGGTTTGTAGAACTCCACTCGGTAGATACGTTCGCCCATAACTCGCCCAACATGCGGCAGACATGACCAGCCCAGTCCCACTTTAGCATAGATGCTGTTTGACCTACGTCTTCAACTTGAGTCAAGGAGCGCAGACGGTATTCCGGATCTGGTCAACTAGTTTTAAGCCCTGCTTTCTGCGCTCCATGACTCACTGGTAAACCCCGATTTTGGACTCCAAAGCATCCCGTCATATTCCAAGTTTGAGCCCTTAAAAAACAAAATAGAATGCAGAGCATACTTTACCTTATTGATAATGTTTGGCATGGCTGCGTTGAGCCCTCCATTCACAGCCAGTAGGGCTGTGACCATCATTTTACTTCCTTTCTGGCTTAACACCAGCTCTGCCGGCACCATCATCAAAGCATACCCGAAGAAAAAAGATGAGAAGATTGTGGCTTGCGTTCTTCTGTCCCAGTTGTGAACCTGAATACAAAAATGTATAGGTTGAGGCCGAAATTTTTGGAGGCAGAGTTTATTCACTCAAACGTAATCATATCCAGTAAGGCGTGTGTCAATGTTAAATATTATTATTAATTTGTTCAAAATCTCTCATAAGCAGGCATTAAATTACATTAAATTAAATTAAATAATTAGTTCCGTCCACAGATAAATTCGATGTTAATAAACTATATTTATTTTGCTTGATTAGCTGTTAAAGGTTTGTTGATATAAGGTTAGCCTATGATGGTCAGGGACAGTGTTAGTTTTTTTATTGGTGTATGAGTTTTTGGATCGATTCGGTGGTTCCAGAGATTACCCCTACATGCTAGCGAGCAGAGTAGCGCATATAGTTTTGCATGCCTATACCATTTCCACAGTTTAATCCATGGTTCTGGCAGAATACCAGCGCTGCGGTCTTCGCAGCTTTATGCTGAGTCAGCGCCTTTTTTCTTCCATAGCACATGGTATCCACTGTTAGGTTAAGTTGCTTTATTTTTTTCTTTAATATTAGTTTACTTTAAGGTTTTCTTGTTTGTATTATTTGTATTAACTTGTGTGTTATGGAGATAATAAAGTTGAAATCAATCAATCAATCAATGTTAATAGAAAGAAGGGTTCTCGAAATGCGCTTAAAATGCCTGGCGTAAGCGACAAAGCGCTTAAAATTGCTTAACGTAGGAAACTAAAGTACATTATGCATACTTATACAATGCTATACAATACCAGAGCTCTTTATTATTGAACTTCAGATAATAAACAAACTAGAAAAAAGGGAGTTATCTACAAAAAGAAAATGCAAGGTAGCAATGTGCGACCTTACAGTTATTTCGCTTCTTATAGTACAAACATTGCAAGTTAAACAAAACTTTGTAAAATGGAACATAGATTTCTTGTAATAAAATCGCAGAAAGATAAACTTCATCGTAATAAAACTATGAAGGTTGGCAACAAATCACATAAACGATACTTTAGTAGGATGTATTGTTAAGGACGTGATCACGGGGAGCCATGGGTCGTGAGTACTGACGATGCCACATTTGGAGAAGGAACAGTATTGTTATAGGTACTCTCATGCAACTTCAAGTGCTAGTGCTGAATGCTAACGAGTTTGACACTTTAACACCTGGATCAGTGTCATTTTTATTGACAGCCTCAATGGATCCTTGTCATGTCATCGCAAGAAAGGGGAAACATGAAATACCAATGCTTTTAAAGCTGTACGGTCAAGTGCAAGAACATGTGTCGAATTAATCCACTACAGCAATAAATGCCACAACCTTATTTCGCCGGTATAAGAGCCATGGGAATTATTTTTGAGTAAGTTGTAGGTATGCACCAATGTTTTTGCACTTAACTGCAATACCTATGTCTACGTAATGTGTATACATAATTGTAATTTACCTATACACACTAAATTTTTGAACGCGTTATAGAGGACTTATGATATAAGTATGGTGTGTAGATAATCTACTACGAGTATTACGATTTTCAAATGTATTGTAAGAGCTAATGTAACTTGTCTTTAGAAAAAATAATTTCTGCCACGTTTCTTGCGGCGCATTCTTCTTGCCAATCATGGTCTTTCCAAAAGCGTTGGTGGACTCAAAAAAATGACGTATCAACTGCCTGTTTGCTGAATAAAATTTTGAATCACATGTTGTTGCGACGAGAAATTTACAGTCAGGGATCTGTTCGACAATGGCTACATGCAAAAGCTAAATAATAACGAAAGTATCGAATTGTTTAATTTTCTGTTCTGGTGTATCGCTTTGCTGTGGACCAGCTGAGTAATGGCGAGTGTAAAGCGGTTTGGGAAGCATTAAATTGAACATAACCTGTAATGGCGTACGCATTTCGGAGTAACTATTGATGTAATGCGTATAATTATGTGGGTACCAGTGGAACCTAGGTATTTCTTTAACTAAATCCAAATCGTAAATCGTTTTTATTAACCCCCGACGCAAAAAGAGCGGCGTTATTAGTTTGACCTGTGTATAAGTGTGTCTGTGGCATCATAGCTCCAAACAGTTGGACTGATTTTGATGGAGTTTCTTGTTCGAAAGCTGGCGTGATCGAGATGGTTCTTAGATATAATTTATGGAGGTCTGTTCAGGCGCTTGAAGATTATCAGCTCATTTCCTAGCCGACGACAGACGTCGCTGACTTTAAGGCGTCCTGGTGATTTGACATTTAGTGTACTATTACCTCGATGGTATTTCCATGACACGAAAATCTTGGCCTGATGCTGCAGCATCAAGTTGTCTGCGGGATACCCAACTCCTCAGCAAGTAACAGCAGATATGGCGTGTTTGGGCTCATTAGACTGGTCTCAGTGAGTAGTTGTTAGACGTTAGACAGGGACTGGTAATGATCGGGTCTAGTAAATAATATTTATAATAAGGACAAAAAATAAAAATGGTCGTTTAAAAATTATTAAATCAAAAATAAAAGTAACCCCAACGCAAAAAAAAACTCGAATAATTAAAAAATAAAGTACGCCGGTTGGCCCTTTCACTTTAAATGCCTATGATGCTTTAGATACCTAGATATATTTTGATCTAAGCGTCGTCACGTCGGGGAACTGACAATGATATTATAAGTAGAGATACGTTATATGCTCACAAGACAATCAAAAAACATGTTCCGAACATTCTGATATTTGCGCGCAAGTTTGGACCTTATTTGAGAGAGATTGTTGCCAAAGAGGCTACAATTTCTAGCCTTTTTTGCGCTTCATTTTCGGCGTGCTGATTACATTATACTTTTATATATGTGATATCATTGGGAACCGATAAATGAACAAAATAAATAAAACCATGAAAAGACGTGTTCAAATCCCTATTAGCTGTTCAGGACACATCTTGTTGATCTAAGGCCACTTACTTCTATGTAAGAGTCATTAAGTCTCGAAGCGTCGTTGACAGCCAACATGGTGATTCCAATGCTCCCGCGCATCATACCGAGTACCAAGGACGTCGCGATCATATACAGGATCTGGAGGTGGCGGACGCCTATCTTGAATTCTGAAAAGTCGTTTTCACAATACAGTACAAAACAAATAAATCAAAAAATCTTTATGGAACACTACAAGACAGTACGAGGAGATTACAAAAAAAACTTGTATAGTAGATATCATGCATGCATGGTAGGTGATCTTTAAAAGCTATCTATTTAAAAAATAAATAAATACAGAAACAAAGATGAAGAGGTCCATTAAGGTGGCAGAAATGAACAGGAATGAGAAACTTAAACTTAACGTATCAATAAAATTTAATAAGTAACGAATTAAACATAACATAACTAATGAACCTCTGTATTAACATAGGTAACATCACATACACTACTGATAATAAGAATGCAATTTTTACGTCTCTAAGACAGAGAATATGTCAAATTTATTGAAAATAAAGAAAACGTTTTTACAGTGTTTTTCTTTTGACCTTATTTTGGCGTCCCTCAACTTTTTTTGTATCATTTTTATCAACATAAAATATCATAGTACTCACTTTTGGTCGTCACGAACCCTTCAGATCCATCTTCATATTTATTCTTTATAAATTCCACATCCATATCGACAGTTTCTGATTCATCGTCTTCCAAAACACTTATATTATTTCTCTTCTAATATCGCTTGCTCAAAATTCATGTTCAGTTACAAAATCTGTGTAATTGATACTAGCGTCTTCAACTTTATTATTTTCATTCAGATCATTATCTGAATGTATATTTGCTTAGACAACAGATGACTGAACTTCGTCTATTTGATAAGCTATGACGCGTACATTTTGATCTTTATATGCTTCTTAATAAGTGTCATTTGGTGTGTTATCAATCTCAATGTCATCAAATGTGTCTTCAGGTTCGCAGACTTGTGATTATTTTAATTACTTTAAGATGCCTATTTTCACTTACGTGGCGATATGCGAAGCGTTCGGAGTAAACAATGGTTATGTTTACTCTTTGCTGCAGTGAATATAATAATTAAACCTATTGATGTCAATGAAATATGATAGGTCTGTGACAGGTCTATTGGTGTTGTTTATTCAACATTGTTGTTTACCTATAACATACAGGGCTTATTATTATTATTTTGTTTGCGTAGACTCATAAATCATAAATGTCTAAATACGTTTTTTTGTTGAGATCGTAAAAAAATATTACTCTACTTGTTGTTGCGCGTCCATTAGACTTTACGTAAGATAACAGACTTAAGTGTGCATAAGAAAGTTCACAACTTTTTGCGGTGAAAAGACTGCGTTGTGAGACTTTTTTTTATTTATAATTATGTTTTTGAAGGGCTCAATCAAACTGTACTTATAGTCAGCAGAAAAAGTAGCTAAGCAACCGACGCGTTCACAATGATCTAAGCACAGCTCTATTGATAGAGACATGAAGAACTTCTGTAGATCATTGAGACCGCTTCGGTTGCTTCGCTATTTCTACCGCTGACTGTACATACTTACCTATTCATTTACTTATCAATATTTACATAAGTAGGTTACATTTTTTTATTTGCTATGAATCACTACATGTTTTTAAACATTTTTGTGTTTCAGGGAGCTTATAAAATATTATTGAGTACCTCGGGGGATGAAAAAGGGCAACCCTTTTTTGCAGGAAATAATCTCACGTCGGAGGGTTTTTTGTGCAATGGCCAAGTTTTATTATTGATACACCCAGAAAGGCACCAGCTTGATGTTTTAGAGGCAACGTGTATGGTATTAGGTACGTGTAGGTATAGATGGGGTAAAACATTCTTACAAAAAATACCACATAACGTTCAATTAACAAAACTTTAATTTACCGAAGTCTGTATTAACTGAAAAAAAACCATACGTCTCAGCGCGTATCAATTTGATACAGCACTATAAAGGACTATTAAAGCCATCGAAATTGTCCGTAGGTAGCTAAATGTCACAAAAAACCGTTCAGATAATTGAACTTTAAAATGAAAACTTTTCTCAGTTGATTGGGTAATTGAAACTCTTTACAAAAATAACCATTCGGCATCTGTTAAACACATTTATTTACAACATTGTTTACTTCTCATTTATTTACAGGCTTAACTTTTCCGCGCTCATTTTCCATCCTTGTCATTCCCGTTCGTCGCCAGGGCGGCCATTTCCTCTGCAAAAATAAACGCTTAGAGCAGGCGTCGTAATGTGAACAAAAATGTGGAATGATACTTTCTTTCATATCCGTTTTTTATGACGCATGAGCGATGAAGCGTAATCAGGAAGGAGATAAGAGAATGTGTAGGTGTTTAGGGACTTGAAATAACAAATGTCTGTTGCGTAGTATTTCATCGCCAGCCTTCTATTACGTCCCACTGCTGGGCACAGGCCTCTTAGATTGAGAGGACTTGGACTATATAGTTCCCACGCGAATCCAGTGTGGATTGGGAATTTCACACGCAGCATTGAATTGCTTCATATGACTTTTCGTTCACTAAAAAGCTCGTAAGAAATTGCAAACCTAATTTCGAACATAAATACACAGAAACTCAGAAGTGCAAGCCGGGACTTGAACTCACGTGGAAACTACAGCAAAAATCACCTCGTACTGTGCCCAGCAGTGGGACCTAAATAAGCTGGTGATGATGATAAAGACAGGACTGATGGCCGAGAGGGTCAGAAGGTTCTCAAGCAGCGTCGGCGGACCGGAAGACGAGCCGTCGGTAGGCCCCTTACAAGATGGAGCGACGACTTGGTAAAGATCGCGGGATCGCGATGGATGCATAGAGTAGAGAGCCTTAAGGGAGGCCTATGTCCAGCAGTGGAGGTCTTTTGGCTGACATGATGATGATGATAAAGAACTGTTGCTCCTGTGAGCGTCTCTTCTTCACTGCACGCATGTGTCAGTGTCGTTTCTTTTTCGTTCATTGTGTAGAAATTAATTTTTCTTACAAAAATCTTAAGAGTTTTCTGGCCGCAGAGTATAAGGAACATCAAATTGTGGTGACTGAAAGACCAGAAGCCTATTCGGAAATCTGGCAAAGTTGCGCTGAATAGGTCATACATTGAGGAGAACTGAGGACTGTATACCCAAACAGGCTTTGCAGTAACGCCTGTCTATAGTGAAAAGACGAGGTCGGCCCAAAGCAGTTACATGGCAGCGCTCCGTTGACAGGGTCCCTGGGCATGAGCTTGGAAGACCTGGTGGTCGCAGCGCAGGATTATACCAAATGGAGGAAAATACTGAGAGCCCTATGTCTCTGATTAGGGACTATTGGATGATAATGTGGTGACGATGATTGTGAAGAAACGTAACCCACCTGGATCACGCGTCTTTCTGTAGTCAGGGTCGTCCCACGGCTGGCGTTGACTGCTGAAGAATATCACGAAGACCGTATTCGTGATGATGCTGAGAACGCCCGTGGAGAGAAAGACGATACGCCAACGGCTGACGTCAGTCTGTAAGAAATCGTGATTAAAATCAGAGCTTCTAGTGTAATTTTTGACAAAAGAAAGTTAGCGTTGACGTTTCAATTACCTATTATGGGCAAATCTGCAGCGCCTCTTCACGTATTGGCAACTTAATATTCACATAGTATTTGACACGTTAAAGTACGTCGGGCATAGCGCACTTTACAAGATACCATATGAATTTAGAGCGTCTGCGCAGTACTACCATCACACATTTGAATAGAATTTATACAGCTAGCAGTCAGTCGGTTATATACTCGCGTACTCTGACGGCTGCCGTCGTGTCTGATCGGCTCCGTTCAACCTCTACCATACAGCGACATCCGTCTCGGTACCATCCTGTTGGCGGATGAGGTCGGTGCTTCATTCAAAGGATATTCCAACCGCACCGTACCTACTCCATATTTGTGCTAGGCCACAAAACTGATGGATTTAGAGGAGTATTCTATGTTAAAAAAAAAAATGAAAATAATCGATTTATTGATTATTTTTGTTTTTATTTTTATGAAACATTCAACATTTTTTTTAAATATGACACAAGGCATTGAAAAATTCGTTAGGTACACCAACGTTAAGTATAGCTTAATTGGTGGAGCGTGGTACGGATTACCGAGGTTGCTGGTTCAAGTCCAGCTGCTTAACGAATTTTTCTTTGCATTGTCATTGTATGTTGAATTTCATTCTATGAATGTTTCATAAAAATAAAAACAAAAATAATCAATAAATCGATTATTTTCATTGATTCAGAAAATAGCTCCATCTCTTGCCACTAATGCGTAACTGTAGAAGTTCCGTAGTGGGTGAGCTGCTTGATTAAGCTACTCATAGATGGCGCTGAGGAGAGATCTTCCAAATAAAATATGACACAAGGCATTGAAAAATTCGTTAGGTACACCAACGTTAAGTATAGCTTAATTGGTGGAGCGTGGTACGGATTACCGAGGTTGCTGGTTCAAGTCCAGCTGCTTAACGAATTTTTCTTTGCATTGTCATTGTATGTTGAATTTCATTCTAGGAATGTTTCATAAAAATAAAAACAAAAATAATCAATAAATCGATTATTTTCATTGATTCAGAAAATAGCTCCATCTCTTGCCACTAATGCGTAACTGTAGAAGTTCCGTAGTGGGTGAGCTGCTTGATTAAGCTACTCATAGATGGCGCTGAGGAGAGATCTTCCAAATAAAATATGACACAAGGCATTGAAAAATTCGTTAGGTACACCAACGTTAAGTATAGCTTAATTGGTGGAGCGTGGTACGGATTACCGAGGTTGCTGGTTCAAGTCCAGCTGCTTAACGAATTTTTCTTTGCATTGTCATTGTATGTAGTATTCTATGTTTTTAAAGGCAGTTTTACTTTGTCTAGTAAAAGACTACACTACCAACCTAGAAGCGTATAGAAAAAGAAAATACAGGTCTACTTACAGGATCATTGTTTAAGATAAGACTAGTGAAGATAGGCGTGAGGATGCTCCCTGTGTTAGCCATGAAGTTGGTGAGGGACAGCAACACGCCGGCAAAGTTTGGGGACAGGTCCAAGTGACTCATCTGCAATGTGACAATGTACTCATCATCATAAAGTTCCCACGCGGGCCCAGTGCGGATTGGGAACAACACTCACTCCATTGAATTGCTCTGCACTTCGATCAATAATAAGTAGATGTCTGGTCAGAGCGTCGAAAACGTCTTGGCAAATAACGGCGCACTTATAGAGTGAGCTCTTATTTATTGCAAGCAAAATTGTACTTTATTGTAACAGCTTTAGGATTTTTTTCGATCAAAATAATCGATAGCAAACAGATACTGGAGGCGCCATTATTTTTACTACGTTTTTGTTCGTGACCGGTTATCTATGTAATTATTGATCGAAGACTTTGCAGGAGTGGGCGAGTTCTACTTGCGTTCCAGGTTCTCGAGGTTTTCCGTTACCGAAAAGCTCGTGATAAATTACAAATGTAATTATCGCTCATAAATTGCGAAAAACTCAGAAAGCCGAGCCGGCTACAGCCGGAGAGGTAAGATTCTTAGTCACGACCCTCTATTTGAGAGACCATAGGTCAAATCATTAGGCATTCACGGCTATTATGCTGTATTATTATTATTATTTACTTGTTTATTTAAATAGGGAGGCAAACGAGCAAGCGGGTCACCTGATGGTAAGCGATCACCGCCACCCATGAGATGGTTCTCATCTGGGCTGGTGCATATCCAAAAGAGTCACTAGTCCGTTGGCCTTTGAGGAGTAAAAGGGATGGAGGAAAAGGGAAGGAGGAAAAGGGATGGAGGAAAAGGAATGGAGGAAAAGAGATGGAGAAAAGGGGATGGAGGAAAAGAGATGGAGGAAAAGGGATGGAGGAAAAGAGATGGAGGAAAAGAGATGGAGGAAAAGGGATGGAGGAAAAGAGATGGAGGAAAAGGGATAAAGGAAAGGGGGGTACTCTCACTGACCGAACGTTACGCAACAGGGGTGCTGATGCTTCACGCCGATTTTCTGCGAGAGGGTGGTACTTCCCGTACGAGCTGGCCCATTCGTACGGCAGGACATAGCTACAGTATGGCTCTCCCATTACAGAATAATAAGACGTAATAATAATTGTAATTAAACGAGAACTGCATGCGAGCGTACTTTGGGGCGACAGAGGGAGGTACTAATATATCCGGGTACTGTGCCCAGATGCTTCCTCTGTTTCAGGCTCTTGAACTGACCATCACCGTGGCGAAGAGCCTTGACCATCACCTTAAAAGGCTCTCGCTAGGTGGTTGGGTCAAGGGACAGACACAAAAGGCGGTACTCCTGGACACAGCTCGTATAGTCAGGAGGTTCCTCTCTCTGTCGCCCTGACCACCGGTAGCTTAGGCCCCGCCTCGCTGCCGGCGGCACTCCAGGTTTAGGTTTTATAATGTTTTTATATTTTGTATTAATATTGTTCTATTACTTTTTATATGAATATTGTAAAAACCAAACTTGTGATAAGAATAAATATACAGTGAAATTGTAATTGTAATGTTTCCGTGTCCGTTGTCCTAACACGATATCCAACGTGGACCTTTGGGAAAAGTGTCGACAAGTCCCAATTGGCAGGGAGATTGCTGTGCGACGCTGGCATTGGATTGGCCACATTATGAGAAGGCAGAACGGCAACGCCGCGCAGGTTGCTTTTGAGTGGTGGCCTGGTAGAAGAAGGCCGGGGCGGCAAACGCATAGTTGGAGGCGGTCCTTGGAGGCTGAGCTGAGACGTGGGGGGTTCACGTGGGGTCATGTGAGGGAGGCGGCGCAGGATAGGGAGGCGTGGAGACAGACAACAGCGGCCTTTAGCTCCACCTGGGAGACATAGGAAGTCATCATCAAGGATAGTTTACCATAAATCCAGCACTATTGAAGCCGCTCAGAGTCAGTGCCGCCACAAGAGTAACGATAGCAGCCACCTTGTTTTCTGGGCCTAAGAATGCTAGCACTATGAGGCCTGCTGCCATCCCGAAGAACGCTGCAAGAAAAAACATACATACAGTGGAACGTAGAACCTCCTCCTTTTTAGGGTTCCGTACCTCAAAAGGAAAAAACGGAACCCTTATAGGATCACTTTGTTGTCCGTCTGTCTGTCTGTCAAGACCCTTTTACTCAGGAACGCGTGGAGGTAGCACGCTGAAATTAATATCAAATACTCAAGCCTGCGGTCCCTCGAAGTTGTGAAAAAATCAACCTTCCAAGTGAACGTAATCAAAAGATACAATCATTAAAAAGGTGGTTTCCATACAAATCGCCGTACTGAGAAAACCTAAAGGGTCCAGTTGTCCTAGAAACTTGAAATTTGTTATGAAGTGCATTTTGCAATTATTATTGGGGCAAAAGATTGTCCTCGGACGAGACTCGATGATGTCAGAAATTGGGCGAAGAGTACAGCTGGGCTGGGCTGCTTTTGGCAAGTTGCGCGGTGTTTTCCAGTCTAAGATACCCCAGTCACTGAAGACCAAGGTGTATGACCAGTGCGTGCTACCTTCCATGACATATGGGTGTGAAACATGGCCACTCACAGTGCAGCTAATCAACAAGCTCAAAATTGCACAAAGGGCCATGGAACGCATTATGCTCGGAATATCCCTTCGCGACAAAGTCCGGAACGAGACCATTCGCAGGCGCACCAAAGTGGTGGAAGTTGGCCATCGCGTTGCCAAATTAAAATGGGCCTGGGCAGGACATATGTGTCGCCGAAACGACGGGAGATGGAGCAAGCGGGTCTGGGAATGGCGTCCACGCTCAAAGCGAGGAGTCGGCAGGCCCCCAGCAAGGTGGTCGGATGACATCAGCTCGACCGCTGGCCCGATCTGGGCGAGATCCACAGCAAACCGGGCCGAGTGGAGGAAAATTGGAGGGGCGTTTGCCCAACGGTGGGCGCAAATGCGCTGAAGAAGAAGAAGAGAGAGGAGAGACATTTTGCTTAGAAGCAGGGCTCTGCTAACACTGGACTTCTTAAAACACTGGGGAAAAGCTTTAAAATCTTTCTACGGAACCCTCGTGCGCGAGCCCGACTAGCACTTGGCCGGTTTTTAAGTCGGTTAAAAATATGAAGACCTTCAGTGAACTCAAAGCAGTGCATCTCGTCACTTTTCCTAGAAGTGATGATTTTACGGGTGGACCTAGTGCGATGTCCGTCCGGATCGCTACCACCATCTTACTCGCTAATCCTGCCGCTAAGCAGCAGTGCTCGCGCTGTTGTGTTCCGGTGTGGAGAGTAAAACAGCCGGTGTAATTACGGGCACACAAGAGGCTTCATCTTAGCTCTCTAGGTTGGCAACGCATCTGTAAACCCTCCGGGGTTGCGGGTCTCTATGGGCAGTGGTGATCACTTACCATCGGGTGACCCACTTGCTCGTTTCCCTTCCTTGTCATATAAAAAAAGTGAAAGAGAAGCAATGATGTCAGTGACAGCGTAGTGCAAACTGAACTTATAGAAAAAAAAATTGAAATCGAAATTAATTGGAATAACCCTCCTTTGGCAGTAGTCGGGTAAAAATAATCATCGCATACAATGTTGTCAACAGTATACAGGTCAAAAGCCGTGATAGCGTAGTGATTTGACCTATCGCCTCTCAAGCCGAGGGTCGTGGGTTCAAATCCCGGCTCGCTCCTCATGAGTTTTTCGGAATTTATCTTGAGCTTTTCAGTGACCAGAAACATCATGAGGAAACCTGCACACTCCCGCGAAGCCATTCAATGATGTGTGTGAAGTTCCCAATTCGCACTGGGCCCGCGTGGGAACTACAGCCCAAGCTCTCTCTTTCTGAGAGGAGGCCTGTGCCCAGCAGTGGGACGTAAAAAAGGCTGGTGATGATGATAATTATACCTCTGTAAAATTCTATGACAAAGATAAAATTAGGTACCGTCAGAAAAACGGGCAATTAATATTGTAGCGATCCTAGCGCCACACGCGAATGACGTCATCACTGTTCCACATCGCGCTTACGAAGTTTCTCAAGTCGGTTGCATAAATACAACTTCCAACTCAATTCCTTCGGACTTCGGTCCCCAGGCATAACATCTGCCTGGAGAGAGATCTCTCTTTTGGAGTCCTCCCCAAAATATGATAGATTTTTCACTTTAGGTACTTAAACTTATCCCTTCACTCATCAGAGGGTCGAGCACGACTTTTCGAAACCTGCGTCACGTAAAATCGAATAGTAAACGCTGTCGAGTTTGTATGACGATTGGAACAGCGCCTGCCCGTGAGCGTGTTTGAAACTAAAATGTAGCAAGAGGTTTCTCGATCTCGATACGATAACCGTAACGTTACGCAGCATTCGTAAAGTCGTGCTCGCCCCTCTGAACCACTATATTTTGGTGGTCAGGTTTGATAACATTAAATCTTTGTAAAGAAGCCCCCTCTGCCTATTCTAAAAGAAACCGGTCAGGAGTGAGTCAGACTTGCGTCTGAAGGTTCCGCGCATTTAAAAATATTTGTATCACTTTACGTTGCTTAAAATTTTTGTGCCGCATTTCAGACCTTGTTGCAATTAAAATAAATATGAAGTGTACACGAAAAGAACATGTCTAGACACCTCAGCAACTTTTTGAGCTATCGCGATTTGAAAGTTTGAAACGATGTAATCATCCAAAAAATCCCATGATTTTCGTATAAGCACATCTTTTTTTTAAATGATAAAAGAAAAATTACCTAAATATTTGTATCTGTAACTGTAAATTATAGTCTATTGAGTGGTCTACACTTTGAGATTAAAATCTCGTTTAAAAAAAAAGTGATTAGATATGACATATGACATGTTTTAAAATGATTCGCGGTTAATTGCATTGGACATAATGAAAACGGGATATTGACCGCGAATACCTTATAGGTTTGATGAGCTCCCGATATTTCGATCCCGAGACTCCGAAGTTCGGAGATCGAGGGCTCATCAAACCTATAAGGTAATCGCGGTTAATATCCCGTCTTCATTATGTCTAATGATTAGACATGGTCTTTCCGGGTGTATTTCATATTTTCAAAATACTCATAAGCATTATCTAAAACCGTTTCAAATACTATCAATTTTGTTTCGGAACCCTAAAAACGATAACGGAGGCATGATTTAGTAAGGGTTCTGAGAGCACCCTGACACGTGGACTGAGGAGATACCCGGGTGCTGAAGGGAGATTAGGGTCTACATACTTTTAAGTGCTTTACAATAGACCCTCCCTCAAAGGTCTTTTTGAACGGCGATTTTTGGAATAACAGTTTTAAATGAATCGCTGTTAATTACATTATAATCTACCCTTGATCATGATGCATGTAACTGCGTCGAATTACAGGGAGCTCATTAAATCTGTAAGGTAATCGCAGTCAATATCCCGTACGAAATGATGTCTATGATTTTTGAAATGAATGAAAAACTTGTCAAACCACTAGACTACATCACGGTTTTATTAGAGACTAAGTTTTTCCCGTAGCTATAGCCCTGCTAATGCTTAATGCATGCCCTGATTTTTTTCACATTTCCAAATAGGTACAACAATTTCTCTGGTCTAGGTGACACTTGACTCCAACAGAAATGAGAATTTCAAATCTAAATCTTCCGCAAACGAATAACTCCCGATATTTTTAAAACACTTATCTAACGATAACCATAGGGTAGACGAGAAAAAAATATCATCCCCACTTTACGTGTAGGGGAAGTAACCCAAAATGTGTTTTTTTTTTTAGATTTTATTCGAGCAGTTTTTGGCCCAGTTAATGTATAATTATCTGTGCACATTTATAACTTTCTAGTACCAATAGTTTTTGAGACAAGCAGGCGAAATTGTAGGGGTTCCGTTTTTGCATTTTTGCCTCGGAACCCTAATAAATTGACAGGTGAATGAATGCATGAATTAATAAATGAATGATTTATTTATTGCTCGAGTGTGAGTAAATTACAATGGTGTTAAATATAACCAAGAAATTATTGAATTAACGAATTGAATGTACTGTAGAAATAAAACTAGATAACCAAGGCAGACTTACAAATGGAGTTGAAGATCTTCCTACACGTATTAATAGAGAGTATGTTTCGGTTGTAGATCTCTTCACACAAGGCTCCAGCTGCCACGACGCCCACCCACATTCCAATGTAGGGAAGTGCTGACAGAGATGCACTCTGAAAACAAATGAATGCAATTTTCTTTTTTTACTATAAACTGACCAGTGATGACCAGTGATGACCCCTATCTCACTTGATGGAAGGTGCAAATGAGGCCCAAGGTATAACTCACTAGTTCGGTTACAGCCTATTCACTCTAGCCTTGAAGAGACCGAGATTTTACCCGTCCGGAAATGCAGACGATGGGAGCGATTTCCATTGCTTAGCAGTTCGCATTAGGAACGATGAAGCAAACCATCTCGTGCGGACCAATGGAATGCCAACAACGTATGGGTGAAGACGCTCCCCCCGCCTGGAAGTCCGTTGGGAAAAAGCAAATGGAGCTATTTTTATTTATGAACTAAAAAACAATTACTTTGCTCACCCGCGACCACTAATGACAAATAGTTATATCTGTGCGGCAAATGTATGTTTCCATGCAACGCCTGATTCAATAAATTATTTTTATTTGTTTGGTTGAATGCCGCGTTTGACGACCGCATGGCCTAGTGGTTAGAGAACCTGACTACGAAGCTTGAGGTCCCGGGTTCGATCCCCGATCGGGGCAGATGCCTGTACTATGATGAATACGAATGTTTGTTCTCGAGTCTTGGATGTTTAATAATGTATTTATGTATTGTAGGAAGAGAACCCGTTGCTACCTAAAGTTCGTATTATAAACGGTCGCCTCATTCGCTCGCGCTTTCGCGCTCTTGCTAATTTCTGTTAGCCTGGTAACTTAATTCCAATAGCTCCCGCGTGTCGGGCTCTAGCATCTGACTCATTCTCTCACGCGCTAACCGAATCAGTCCCTCTCGCTCGTTAACTTTCGTTCGTTCCCGGAATCCCGGCACGCGCTATACTACGCGAGCTGCGCTCCTGCGCTGCGCGAGTAGTCCGCTTGCCGCCACAGTCGCGTAAGGTTACGATGTGTATTGCCCATAGCATAGTTAACTTTTGTACCTAAATCCTATTAAAACCTAACGTGTAGCGTGTAACGTGTAACTGTTATCACATTATAATTCTTGCAAGTGATTCTTTACGTTTTATTGCATCTCACCTCCACCTCTGCTACAGTATGTATTTATATATACAAGTAAGTTTATCCGTTGTCTAGTACCCATAACATAAGCTCTGCTTAATTTGGGACTAGATCAATTGGTGTGAATTGTCTCACGACATTTATAACCGCGGACCATAACCATAAAGATAAATACGCCTTATACGCCAGCGAACAAAATATGACCCTATATCATGATACTGACTTGATGAGATGACCCTAGCTCGGTCTTTCTCGACATTGTTCGGTCGAACCATCCAGCTATCCTGCTTAGCGAGGACGGCGTGATTGTCTAGTATGAGTTTTTAAAATGTATATTTAATTACTTATGAAAGGTAATTCTAGTGGTTTTCATATCCGTATATTTTCTACACCATTTCACGACACAAAATCGAAACTCCCGTGACTCGAGCCCGCACGTCACGAATGTCACGCCTGTCTGACGCGCGGTGAAGTTCATATGTTTTTCCACGCCTATCATGGTACCTATGTGGTGGAGCCATTTTTTGGGCTTAGTTACACTTCCATAGATATTTATTATATGTGGTGTAAGCATCAGGATGAGCTATTATGATGAGTGACCCTTTATCACTGTATGATGAGTGACCCTTTATCACGGTATACTTACTGTTTTTAAAGATATCTGCAACCCTCGCTCCAGATACGTGGGCATATCCACGAAAAACAAGACAAAGCTCACTGAACTCCCGATGTGGGTGACAATGAGTACCCTCATTTCTCTGGAGCGGAATATTTCCCTCCAAGGGGTTGGAAGCACCTGTGCGAAACAAATAATTATATGTTGTAACTTGATGCCAAATCGTTACAGTTAATATTTTACTTAGAAATTTAATTAGTAAATCACGAAAAAACCCGGGTGCTCAAAAGTATTAAATTAACATTTTTTTCCTAATTATTTCTAAATTATATATTATTTAATCGATATATATGTTATAATCATAAATGATATATTCTAAATTAACATCCGCTTTATCTTGAGGTTTTTATAATGTGATATAACCTAAGAATTAATTCTTCGAATATTTTCCTTAGCCTGAGGTGCTGTAAGACCTTGCTCGATGATTTTCATTATTTGAGTTCAACGGGTTTTTACTAACTCGCGAGCGACTATTAATAGACAGACAGCCTAAAAAAATTGTCAGACTTCGGCCAAATCTGGTTACGCCACCATAACTCTAGATACTATCTTTTAATTTCCTTATAATCTATTGCTTTAGGTAGAGTCGAGGAAATTAATTCCTGACCCACCATAGAACATTTTCATAGTAAACGTCATAATGATTTTCCTTTGCAAGCTATGCAATGTCACTATTCACGTTTACTGTTAAAAAGGTTCCATGGTGGGTCAGGAGCTGATTGCCTCGACCGTACCTAAATTGTACCATTCCTTACCTTAGTATCAACAGACTTCAACCCCTTCTCAATATACTTTCGTTCTTCGTCCCGCATCAGCTTATGTTCTTCCGGTGAGTTTGCTGCAGCCAGATACCAGACAGCCGCAGTGACAAAGACCAGGCCCGATATGGAATAGAAGATCAGCTTCCATCCTATAGCCGTCTCAGCCAGGATGCCGGAAACTGGCAAGGCAACTATTGTGCCAATTATGGAACCTGGACAACGAAAACTAGTCTTCACTTTTTTTTTACTATAAACTGACCAGTGATTGACCCCTATCTCACTTGATGGAAGGTGCAGATGAGGCCTAAGGTGTAACTCACTGGTTCAGTAACAGCCTATTCACTCTAGCTTTGAAGACCCCACAACATTTCGTACATCTAAGACTATAATTTTGATCATGAACTTTAAACAATTAATTAGCTCACCCGCACCAGCGACCACACAGCGTAAGATTGTTACGTCTTTGCGACAAATGAATCACTTCCCCCTCCACTGCCACACAAATCAACACACATGTCTCATATACCCAACCAGAAGTGATGATATCCGCAGTAGAACTAAGGTTACCGACATAGCCCGAAGAATATGGAAACTTAAATGGCAGTGGGCGGGGCACATTGTTTAAAGGATTGATGGCCGATGGGGTCAGAAGGTTCTCGAATGGTGTCCGCGGACCGGAAGACGAGCTGTCGGTAGGCTTCCAACAAGATGGAGCGACGACCCAGTTAAGACCGCGGGACGGCGTTGAATGCGGAAAGCTCAAGGCCGGTCTGAGTGCAGAGTTTTGGGGGACGCCTATGTCCAGCAGTGGACGTCTTTCGGCTGACATGATGATGATGTTATACCTCCATAAACAATGCCAGTGTAAGTCGTCCGCTCGTGTTCCGGCAGCCAGCGACCTATAAGCGTGTGAGACGCAGGGTACAGGCAGGCTTGGGTCAGACCCATGCATACCCTGGACGCACACATTAGACGCCAACCGCCCTGCAAAAGAAACATGGGCACTATGAGTGACTAGAGGCTTCCATGGCAGAATTGGAATAACTGTATCTTTGATATTTCTATAACAACTTATTATTCCATTCCCAAGACGATTGCAAGCTGTGAAGTCGCTATCTAATCTTATAACTGTCGATGTGCAAGTATTTAGGACAGCATGTTTTTTTAAAGACAATTTTTTTAGCTGTTGGCTGCACCGCCGGTCGAAAAAGAAAGAGTTATTTCGTACTAATGTCTTGAGCAAATCTTTCAAAACTATCTTCGTGTTTGTTGACCACGGTAGAAAATCGGCGTGAAGCAACAGCATCCCTGTTGAGTTTCGTTCGGTCAGTGAGAGTGCCGGAGTCCTGAACCCCCTCCCGCTTTCGTCAATACCATTTCCTCCCTAAAACCTGACAGCAGACTAGTGACTCTCTTGGAGTTGCTAGTTTGCCTCGCTCTTTTTATCAAAAAAAAATGCATCGCTGTTAATTTCGTATAGAAAAGTCCACTCAAAACTTACCAGTTCAGCGAACGTTGGTATCAGGAGGTTGATGACCCCGTTAGCCAGCAGGGCAATTAGTAGTATGGGCTTCCCGCCGAACTTCTTGGACAGCAGCCCGCTGGGAATTTGCATTATGATGTAGCCCCAGAAGAATGAGGATAGTATCAGGCCTTGTTTCTCTTTGTCCCAGTTGTATATCTGGAAAGAGAGCTTTTTACAAAAAGTGATCAACGCTTGACCTTATCTCACCTAATTTATTGAATCAGGCGGTACTATGCGGAGGTCCATATTTATGAACTAAAAATAACCCCTACTTACTTTACTCACCCGCGACTACAAGTGAAAAAAAAGTTATATCTGTGCTGCAAATGCCTTCAGTGCTACGCGAATCAACACATGCCACACAGACCCAACTATCACCACCACTACTACATTAAACGCTGACGCCTTTCGACACTCTCTACGAAGCCATTGTCGAAGCAGTAAAACAACCGTTCAACATGCCACCAGTTACACTAACAGAGTTGTAAATGTAACTGTGTGTGTGTAGTGTAGCTGGTGGCATGTTGAACAGTTGTTTCCTATCCCATCTGAAGGAAAGTGCGGATGAGGGCAAAGGTGTAACTCAGTGGTTCAGCAAATGCCTATCCTTGAACCTCCTCCAGCCTTAAAGAGACCAGGCTCCTATTTCACCAACTTTACAAACGACAGTTTAAGATGACAATTCGATCTAAGTATATTTTTTATTTGTCAGATTTCATACTGAAACGTAAATATTCAGAAAGACCAGAAAAATAATTTCTTTTTCTGGGGTTCGAATCCAGGACCTCCACCATACTGTGGTGATGCGCTACCAAACACGCCATCCGAAAATTCTTTGACAGTACCGAAAACTCCTAAATATTCACGTTTCAGTTTATTACAAAATCACTTTGCGAATACTGGCACGCACATTTGCTAATACGAAGCGCGCTAGTAGAAAAGCTTTTGAAGTCGGCAACTGAAACGGAATTGTCATTGTACAGTCAGCGTCATGTATATGGTGACATCCAAAGTGATCAAATAGTTCGGCACACCATATAAATCGTATGGTGTGCCGAAGTATTTGAGCACTTTGGATGTCACCATATATATGACGCTGACTGTATAACTGACATTTGTAAAGTTGGTGAAGTAGGGCTGTCCGGAAATTCAGTTAATAGGCTTGAGCTATAGGTACTTGGGCTATAGCGCCCAATGTGGATTGGGAACTTCACAGACACCATTGAATTGCTTCACAGGAGTGTGCAGGCTACACCGAAAAGCGCACAATAAATTACAAATGTAATTTCGCACATAAATTCAGAAAAACTCATAGCCTAGGCTTGAATCCACGACCTTCAGCTCGAGAGGCCGTAGGTCATACCACTAATCTACTGCTGCTTTTTGCTTGTTGAAGATACTGCCAATGATAGTGAAATTTATGAAATTCCTAGGCATGTAATGAAAGCTTAATTGAAATGTTCGGTGTACTGACAGATCAATCTAGCCGCAGATACAATCCCGCCTGGTCCAATTAAAATCACAACTGAATCATTATTTGTTTTCGTAATATTTCTGCATATTTGACAGGGCTTATAACGGTTTTTTGTTATTACAATTTGCGTTCAAGTTTATCAATTGACTTCATTGATTAAAAAAAAAAACGCTTACCATATTCACATGCTTTTTTTTTCATAAAATTTTTGCTGTGCTTTTAATTATTCTCCCCTACAATTTTATTGTTCCCAAGACATAATGAGAACAGGATATTGTCCGCGATTACCTCATAGATTTTACGAGCTCCCGATAATTCGACGCAGTTACATGCATCATGTACACGGACAAACTGACGAAACGGGTACTTACGGAGCTCGTCAAATCTATAAAGTAATCGTGGTCAATATCCCGTTCTCATCATGTCTTATGTAACGCAATAAGTATTCGTAGTCAGTCTTACTTGTTTATTGTAGGTACGTGTAGCATTAATGGAGTACTTACCCTAACGTTACTGTCGTTTATTCGATTCCGGTCCGTCATGGCGAGCACGGCGACGCCCATGCTGCCTCTCGCAATGAACAGAGCAATCATGCACACACACATGCACCCCATCTGGACGTGGCGAACACCGAAACCGTAATCTAGAAAATAATAATTCCATGTCGCGTGCCATGCCCTTACACCAGAGACAAATAATATAAAGACTGCCAATCTCCATACTAACTTGCGTAGCTCCGAAATATAAGGTTCGTAATGTGTCAGTGAGTTTTTTTAAAGTATTATTGATATTCACGGGAAACAATAAAAATAAAATAAAAATTGTGTAAAAAAATACAAGAAGATACTCCAGTTGAGGTAATGGAAAATAATACTCACAAGGGTTAGCAAAAATTCTGAAAGCTTAACAGTCGTTTGCACACTATTCATTCAGAGATTATGAGTCACACGTCATTCATCTGTTGTGCATTTGTTTGAAGTAACGGCTCCGGAGCCCTAAGGTTTTTCTTATTGTTCTTGCCCAGAACGCAATGATGGTAGTGGAATTCTAACCCCCGACAAAAAAGAGGGGTGTTATAAGTTTACATGTGTATCTGTGTGTCTGTGTATCTGTGTATCTGTCTGTGGCATCAGATCTCCCAAGCGGGTGGACCGATTTCGATGCAGTTTTTTTTTCAGTCGAAAGCTATTTTAATCGAAATGGTTCTTAGCTAAGTTTCATTAAAACTGGTTCACCCGTTTTTGAAATATTTAACTTTGACATGACAATGTCTGGGGTTTTTCAACTTTTCTAAGTTGGTTAGGTTATTCAGAAACATCTGTAAAATCCTCTTATCGGCTGCAGTGGAGGTTGACTTTGTCTTTCCATGTCCAGGGGGGCTAACACGCGCGCCCTGATTCCATCACAATAAAAGGGACGCACTGCACGACAAGCGACAAAATGGCGCGCCGTGCTACATGACTGTGCTGTACTTACTATAGATTGTAGGTTTTAAAACATAAATACTTTACGTTCTATTGCCACTCCCACTGAGCCCTTTCCAAGCCGTTCCTTCTCCATTTTAACCATTGCTCCATCCACCGGCACAAGACGACACAGAATGATCACTTTCACACAAACACACAGTACTTACCTTTGTTATAAATAAATGAAAACCGCAATTCAAAACCACCTATGGCGCAACGAACTTAGGGTTGCATTTTCATTGCTTGCAAAAGTTGACGTAAGGTGTGACTGACATACGCAAATATTAGATAAATTAATTCTTGTTACACTTAATGATTATTTAACCTTCCGGTAGGATCTATAAATAGTTTGAGATAAATGTCGTTATCTTTAATTGACTTTTTTGACCTGTGGCGCCGCAGAGATGTTATCAATGACCTCTATAAATTTTCACTGCTAGAAATAAAATTAAACAATCTATTTTGCTTTAAGATCAGTTTTCCAATTCTCAGATAAGCTATAATTCCAAGGACAAGACACTATTTGTGGGATAAGAGCTTTTCTCAAGACTGAAAAATCGGCTCTTAGGCATGGTAGAATTTCTGTCTTTAACAGCCAGTTATTTTCGTGACTTTGGCTCTAGTACAAAATTCATGAAAAACGTGTCCCAGTACAACACGGCATTTTTCGATGACAGCCACGTCATAGCGCTGTCGTTCGACCAAACTTTAGGGCCTTATTCATAAACGTCGCTCGAGTCTCCATTAGCTAAAGTAGGTTTTGTCTTCTTCTTACTAACGGAAATGTCAATGTGACAAAAAAGGACAAACGAACTATCGGCATTTCAGTTAAAATAGGTTTATGAATAACAGGGTTACTAACACCATGACCATGAATTTGGCTCTAGTAAGTACAGATTCATGAAAATCGTGTCCCAGTACAACACGACTTTTTTCAATGACAGCTATACGTCATAGCGCTGTCGTTCGGCCAAACTAAGACTGACTGAAGTTCGATTCTTTTTTGTAAATTAGTGGTTTTTTGTTCAGAAGTTTTCAAGCGCTAACCCAAGTCCATGGCGTTGGTAAGTCATGGTCACTGCACAACTGTATTTTGACTCCGAATTTTAACGTTGCTGTCCATTCAGGTATTACAACGCGACTAAGAGCTAACTAGTAAAACAATGTCCTATCCTTGTCCTATCGCCTTAACCTTTGGACAAACAAAGTTTACCAAAATAAAATTAAACAAATGACGTCCGGGGAAAGCTAACGTGCTGTGATTCATTTAACACATCACGGTGTGTGCCTAATGTGCAAACACACGTTACTTAAACACAATACGGCGATATTACAATTGTGAAAAAGGCAAAATGTTATGTTACTATAGAGCTTTGCTTTTTTATGGCACAGAGGCAAATTTTGATGAATACATACATACATACATACAGTCACGCCTGTTTCCCGGAGGGGTAGGCAGAGACCAGGGACTTCCACTTGCTACGATCCTGGCATACAACCTTTGCTTCCCTTAATCTCATAACATTCTTCATACATGCTCTTCGGTTTTGAGTACTCCTGACCTGTTCTTTTTCCAAAATATCACCAATTTGATCGGAGTACGTTCGCCAAGGTCTTTTGATGAATAATTTGGTTTTTCTCACAGACAATTTGCTCCGATTTACAAACTAAATAAAACCATAAAACCTGGCAGGTTTTTCTATTTGCTTAATGTTGTCATCAATAACTTGGTTGTTATAGCTTGCGTATGTTAGGTATTCGTTTGATATTCGAAGTAAACCTAAGCCAGTAGCTTTAATAAGCCTAGAATACAGCCCTTTAAACAAATATAATAGAAGTCTTTAGTCTTCTAAGTCCCAGTCTTAAGACACCAAGATTATTATTACTACTTAAAAGAAAAAAAAAACCCAGAAAAAAAACATAAAATAATCCCCAAAAAGCCATGAGTTTTATGGCCTAGCAGAAATATGAAGTCAGTGCGGTGCTAGCGGAATATTCATGGAATGAAGCACCGACTTCATATTTCTGGCCATAAAACTCATGGCTTTATGGGAATTATTTTATGTTTTTTTTCTGAGGTTATTTTTTAAGGCGGTTTTACTTTTTGTTAAAAGATTTTATAATTTAAAATTTTTAGTGACGTTAATATTTAAAATATTATCCTCCAACTCCTAACCGTTAAGGAGTTGTACCTTCCATCATCACCTCATCAACACGAGATGATGTTTACCAGACGCAAGTACTTGAATAATAGCTTTCGAAAATATATGATACACATGATACGTTCCTATAAAATTTGAGGGTTGCCTTCGCTTCCTCTGGGATCCCATCATCAGATCTTGACTTGGTGACAATGGGACCAACTAGAAAGTATACCCTTTCAAACAAAAAAAAGAATTTTTGAAATCGGTCCAGTCGTCTTCGTGTAATCGGGAAACATACATAAAAAAAAAATAATAACGTCAGAATTATTATATTAAACAGTATAGGTATTTAAAGAATAGAAACAATTGACTAGGTACCTTTAATTAAATTATTATTAGCCTAAATAAACACAAATGCCTTGTCTTACTGTAATTAAAAAACCTGTATTACTCATCGTCTAGTGCAATTGACGACTAATAACGTCTCAAATTCGTTCGTTTTTACGTCTGAATTATTATGGCCACTACAGTGGCACGTATCGACAACAAACATTATCATACTATTTTGACACTTTAACACAATAAAAAATATGTATATATTCCGACGAATTGAGAACCTCCCACTATTTTGAAGTCGGTTAAAAAGACTTTCGAGACACTTTTTTTCGTCAATTACACTAGACGATCAGTAATACAGGCCCTGTTTGATAAATAGATTTCACGTAACGATCAACAGTAGTTACACACATATCATAAGTCCTCTGTCATGCGTTCAGAAGCCGTAGAAAATGACCAGCATTGCAGCACGACGACGCCATCGCCACCAGCGCCCCCCAACCACCACCCCAGCAGTAAATTTCGATATCGAATTCGATGTTTCAAATTTGAAAACCAACGTAATTTACAATCATAGTGAAATAAAACGGATCACTCAAGTATATAAGTTGAGTTCAGTCCGACATGTATAAATAATAATGTGATATTTATTTATTTTACAATAAAAAAAACAGTTTACGAAACGTCCGCTCGGTATATCTGCTACATAATGAGGGTCCTTAAAACACGAGTGTGTTTTTATGAAACGAGGCGAAGCTGAGTTTCATAATAGGATCACACGAGTGTTTTAAGGCCTAATTATGTACAGTTGCGTACATTACTTTATCTACACACATATGCCGTCGCCTTTTCGCCGACAGCGCCAGCCCCAGCACCTCCTCCACCGCCAGCAGTAAAGTAATAGTCATTACGACATCGAATTCGATATCGTAATGACTTTTCGATATCGGATTCGATGTACCGAATTTGACTACCAACGTTACAATCATAGTGAAATAAAACGGATCACTCACGTATATAAGTAGAGTTCAGTCCGTCATGTATAATTAATAATATGATTTTTTTTTGTTTTTTTTTTACAAAAAAAAACAGTTCACGAAACGTCAGCTCGGTATGCTTGTCTATGATTAAAAAAAACAGTCAAATTCGTGACAGGTATGGGTATGATATATGCCTTCGGCTTCTGAACCCATCGTAAGCAATGGTATTTATAAAGCAATAATAAGAGCAAATAAAGCAATTACCTACGTAAGTACTATTTTCGCACGTATGCAAGCTGACAGTTTTATCATTTAATTTTAACACAAACAGTCAAGAGGGAAATTTCCCCGCACAAAAACAGTGTGACATTTGAAGACAGTATTGTTTATTTTTTGGCATGACTCGTTTTATTTCAGTTGGTAATTATAATTTAAAAAAAATATTTCGACGAATTGAGAACCTCCTCTTATTTTGAAGTCAGTTAAACAGTAGATACTCAGTCGTGCTTCAAAATAACTTTTTTTTCCTTTTAAAATTTAAAAAAAAAGCTAGTGAGTTTGTTGTGGTATCAAAAAATATAGCAAGATTTAATTAAATAATTTATTATTTTTTCTTTTATTCGAAGCCCTTACATCTAATTAAATTATACACAATTCTAACTCGTACTTAGATACCAACTTTAAACGTTATTTCATTTTAATCAATGTAATTACAATCGGTCAGCTTTATAAACAAGACTACCTAAATAAAAATTATACAATTCATCTGCACAAATTTATATTATAATGATTATCTTACTACAAATTAATACACGGAAATCCAATCTTCGACAGACTAAAAATCTGGCATCATTACAAGTTTTTTGATCATCGTTTCAATCATCAGAAATGTTAAAGACATTTTTTTACAAATAAACACAATTAATAGCCTTCTATCTGTGTCGAAAGATAAATAAATAAAATAAGTATCGTAGGACAATGAACACGAATTGAACTAGCTCCATGTTAAGGAGAGCTTGTATTATGGGTACTAGATAACGGATAAACATACTTATATAGAGATAAATACATACATAAATACATATTGAACATCCAAGACTCGAGAACATAACATTCGTATTCATCATACAGACATCTGCCCCGATCGGGGATCGAACTCGGGACCTCAAGCTTTACAATCAATTTCTCTAACCACTAGGCCATCCGGTCATCAAGATCTCTGATAAGTAAGTGTAGCTGAACTCTTATCTGTTTACTTTCCTCATTATTTCCCTATCATTTGAAATCTTATTTGTAATCTATATGCTTGCTTTGGTATCGTTTTCTCCATTTTCCACAATAACCCCTTGAGATTCTGGTTTGACCGGTGGTCGTCTCTTTCCTGGCAATAAAAAAGAAACGTTATTAATAATTTGTTAATCACATATTTAAGACATAAAGAGAACGGGATATCGACCGCGATTACTTTATAGATTTGACGAGCTCCCGATATTTCGACGCAGGTACATGCATCGTCATCATCTGTTTCGTGAGTTTGCCCATGATCACGATGCATGTAACTGCGTCGAAATATCGGGAGCTCGTCAAATCTATAAGGTAATCGCGGTCAGTATCCCGTTTTCATTATGTCTAAATAAAACATAATTTATAACTTACAATTCCGTATAAAACAGTCGATATCGAAATAGCAATAATGTATTTAAGTTTTATTTTTGAATACGACCGGGTTCGATTCCCGAGCAGAATACAAGCACAGTCTAGTACTGTCATCCGACGAAGGCGTCTAGACAGGGCAATTGTGCGGGGGGGGGAGGGGGGCTGCGGGGCGAAGGGCGAGCAGGGCGGCCCCTTGCATACGCCGCCACTGCCCGATTAGTTAGGTAGTTTAGGTCTGGGCTTTCAGGGCTAATGGTCTCGCGTGTGACAAGCTTTAATTATATTTAATTAAAATGAAACATCGCAAAAAAAATTGGACAGGAATTTTGCTAATTGTTTTGTGTGCAGACACGAAGCGCAAAAATGCGGGTAGACAGAGCCCGGTCTGCACAACATTAGTATCTACCCTCGTTTCGTCAGTTTACCCGTGATCATGATGCGTCTAACTGCCTCGAAATATCGGGAGCTCATCAAACCAATAAGGTAATAGCGGTAAATATCCCCTTTTCATTGTGTCTAATGCAATTAACCGCGAATCCTTTAAAACTGTTATGTTTTATTACACTAAACATACAATGACAATGCAAAGAAAAATTCGTTAAGCAGCTGGACTTGAACCAGCAACCTCGGTAATCCGTACCACGCTCCACCAATTAAGCTATACTTAACGTTGGTGTACCTAACGAATTTTTCAATGCCTTGTGTCATATTTTATTTGGAAGATCTCTCCTCAGCGCCATCTATGAGTAGCTTAATCAAGCAGCTCACCCACTACGGAACTTCTACAGTTACGCATTAGTGGCAAGAGATGGAGCTATTTTCTGAATCAATGAAAATAACCGATTTATTGATTATTTGAAAAATTCGTTAGGTACACCAACGTTAAGTATAGCTTAATTGGTGGAGCGTGGTACGGATTACCGAGGTTGCTGGTTCAAGTCCAGCTGCTTAACGAATTTTTCTTTGCATTGTCATTGTATGTTGAATTTCATTCTATGAATGTTTCATAAAAATAAAAACAAAAATAATCAATAAATCGGTTATTTTCATTTATTACACTAAGTTATCACTTATTACGAAATAAAAATAGTTAAAGATCATGAGAATATTTTTTCTTAAGTTCACTAAAAAGTATAATGATAACATATGATCAAGAAGCGTCGGTCTAGGCCGCAGCGCTCGGAATGAACGCACACCCGTAAACATCGTAGTGTGCGTTGTTAAACAACGCGATCGCGGCATTGACGAGTTGTCACAAAATGTTTGTACGCTCTTAAGCATTAGGTACTTACATCTAAAGATAATATCACTAAGATATAAGTTTTTCTTTATTTTGATATGATCATTTTATTCCAGTTTTACAAAATATAAGATTTATAAATAATTACATAATTATATACACTTCTAATAAGAAGAAGGAATAAAAAGTTAAAGTGTAAGTTATACCAAATGAAGCCATTTAACGTGATTTAAGTAATTATTACTTACCCACAAATATAAAATAAAATACATACAGTATCACGTAAAACTATTATAACCAGATCATAAACAACCAAACGCGCCTGCAGCGACGCCGGCCGTGACAGCCTGACTGAGTAGTCTGTTTAACGAATACTCTAATATCGTGACCTTGAGCCCGTCCGGAGCGGGAGTTCTATGTTATTATTTATTCTTATGCCTGAGGGTGTAACGGTTTCAAGCTTCATGTGAGCTAGAAATACAGAACACGAATATATTTCAGTTTAAATTACATACAGAGGACTGTAGAATCTCTTCCTTTTTGAAGTCGGTTACATTAAGAATTATTTTAGTTTAGAGTTTAATTCTATCGCCATCTAACGTAAGATTTTGATAGTTTTGAGGCTTCAACTCTACTAAATTTATGTTCTTGATACAGTTGTTAGCTAGCTATCTAGTTAGTACTATTTTCAGACTTCAGAGGGCGTAATAATGTTAGAGACGAATATATTTGATTTGGCGATGACGAAAGTTTTAATTGTAAGGAAAGTACTCAAAATGCAAGGAAATCTTTTATTGAATAAGAAGCTTTGGTTTCTTAGTTGGCTTATTGTCAAATTTCATGCAATATGGTTTAGTCTTTCGGTCGTATAAGCTTGAGAAAGTAGTAAGCGGGATTATTTAACTTGTAGCGTTGATACGTAGGAAATGCGCAAAATGCAAGGGAAATATTTACAGGATAATAAAGGCAAACAATAGAGGAATAGGGCGTTTTAGTTTCATTTAAATCTGGTTAGTTGTTTATGAGTAGTGGATGTTTTAGTATGTAGGGAAAGGCTGAAGTAGAGCTATAGAATGGAGACATATTTATTTGAAGAAAAGTTAAATGGGGAATTATAAAATTGTAGGGCAAAAGTTATTTAGGCTTTCTGGTTTTAATATTCACGTTGGTAGTGGAGAGAATATTTTAAAGGTTCTTTAGGTATTTATTTAAGTAAATAGTTGTTATGTTATAGTAATCGCCTGAGGCTATTGACGCCAGAGAAGCTATTGACGCCAGAGGAGCTATTGACGCTATTGACGCTGGAGTGACGGTAAAAGTCTATATAAGGAAGTGTTTTCGTTTGGGCGGGGGTTGTCAGTTTTGGGACGAGAAGGAGTCTACTTCGTTTACCTGGTTATGAGGGGTTGTCAGTTTTGGGACGAGAAGGAGTGTACTTCGTTTACCTGGTTTTGAGGGGTTGACAGTTTTGGAACGTGAAGGAGGCTACTTCGTTTACATGTTTATGAGGATTTTCTTTTAATAGGTTACTAATTGTTTTCCAGAGTGAGTACGAATGAAATATTTAGATAGCGTAGCTAAGCTGGGTATTGGTTTACTGCTTCCGGAAGTGGTGGATTAATTCTTTAGCTTTACTTTACATTTATAAGCAATGCTCATTATTTCATGTATTTTTCCCAATTTAACAAGCGGTCTGGAGCAGCTTGGATACTCGGAAATCTAACGATGTCAACGTAAGAGTAATTCAAGTACGCTTGTCTTCCAGGAATGGGTGGGCATTCCTGAAGCATTTCAATGATATTTGAGTTGAATTGAGATGTTTTACCACTCACTCGTGATACTGTTTGCCGTTGTAACGATTGTGTAACAGGCGTCTGTGTATGCCTTGAAAGGGGCGCATAACTCAGTGCTTCTGGAACTCAGTATTACGGTCCCTTATCTATATTGTTTATATATGAACACCTGTAGGTATCGTCGGTCCGTTGGCTTCCTCTTCTTAGAGACTATATTGTCAGGAAGCTAACAACATTTAGGTCTGCGTGGTAGGCAATAGGAACACACCTTCTTTGAACTAGGAAAGCTAGCTGAGACCCTTCTTACACCGGAAGACTCAACACTACACATCTAAATGTAAATGTGGAATTGAATTCCTAGTTTTGCCAACTACACAGAGAATAGGGGGCCTGTGCCAAGTTAAAGTACACATGTAGGGTTGATAGGTAAGTTTTCATAGGGATCCAAGCTAGAAGATACCTTCTTACACCGGAAAGTATCTACATTACACACACCATGTTTAAAATAATGAGGCGAAACCTCTATAGCTACACACAGAGCTAGGGACTTAGACTAAATTCATACACATCTGGGAATAGGATAGGTAGAATCTAGGCTTCAAGTATTGCTGGAACTCCAAGGAGTTGTAGGAAACAACTCTTCATATTTTAGCGTAATTTGTGATCAGAAGTCTAATTCATAAGAAATTATATAGATAATTTATCTTCTAGCCAAATCTTGAATCATACACAAAGTAAAAAATACTTTACCAATAACTAAAGAAGTTATTAACCTAACAAGGGTGACGACATGGAAAGCAGTCTGAGTATACGCTCTGTTAGTTGATTCTGCACCACACGGGGGAATCTCTAACTAGATTGAGTTCTATTGAATCATTTAAAAATCAGTTCATCAAATAGAATTGATATTGTTGGTTATCTAAATATCTACTTGCCAAATATTTACAAAAGGTAAAGCTTTAAGATAAATTGCAGTTATTCATAAAGTCGATAAATAGACGCTACATACACTGAAATATGAAGTTTGTTATATTGCTAACATTATGCTAGTTAAATTCCCTAAAAACTATGCCAAGCAGAGTTTACTTGGTAGGCTTAGAATGACCTCTTTTAATATTGGATGATGAATTTATTAGGACGGTAAAGAATAGAGTCCGACGTTGCTTACGGGAACTATAGATGCTTAAGGGAAAACACCTTTTGTTAATGATTGTATTTGTACTGGCTTTGAAAGCACCATTGTTAGTGCATAAACTATCTCTCACATCTTAACAGTTCGCATCTTACGATACGTATTGTTCCTGGCGTGGACTGGTTGAACTTCGTTGGGGAAGGCTTTTGGAGGAAGTTCCCGCTTCTCTATGAGAAGCGGTTTATCTAAAGTACATATACAATCTAAAGTTGAGGCCAGGTAGTGTCCAAGAAACCTTGAGGAAGTCTAAACGTAGCTCTCTAAACATGAAGTGTAGGTTAATCGCTAGGTAGTTTTCCTTAAAATCTGTTTGGTAATTAATTAGAGTTTCCGTTCTTATTTGCCACTTAAATTACTTAGAGTTACTGCTGCTACTTTCGTAGCGATCACAACGTAGGATCTTCACACATTAGACGAGTCACGAGGCCATGTTATGTGTTATAAGTTGTAGTAAGGTGAATAGAGGTATAGAATGTCTTACATTAGTAGGTAGGGTAGATTGGGTCCTTGGACTGTTACAATTTGGTGCCGTGACCAGGATTTAGGATAGGTAATAATTCATTAGGTTTTGTTTAGGGTTTATGTGGTAGGTCGAGGTTAGGATAGAAATTTGTTTAGATAGCTAAAATTCATGTTAGGCAAATTTAGACATTATGATTATTTTAGACTTTAGGTATGAGTGACTGTGGTTTTTATATATTCACAATTTGTTGTTCGTGAAGTGGAGGTGGAAATATGAATGGGAACTGTGGTAGGTTGTCTTGAAGAGGTTGTGGTTACTACTACTGGTTGGTACTAGTTAGGCAGCACACAATTTGTTGCGGATAAATCTAAGGATTGAGGGCTTTGGTTAGGTTTTAGTAATTTTTGAGATATGTTCAGGAGAGCGTGCTAGGGCCAGTTTTGTTACTTTGAATCTACTAAGCTTATCTGCTGGTGATTATAGTTTACAATTGTTTAACTTTGGAAAGCAAGGGTTTTAAAAGATAAGCAGGATTTGCTATAGGATAGTTTATTTTATACTCTTCGAGAGTTTTGCAGTTTAAGGAAATGGGGGAAGAGGATTAAAACTTTTACTAATTTAATTGGAGCAAATAAAGTATAGGTTTAGTTCAAGGAGAGGAGAGAGATGCTAGCACTTATTCTAGCATTTAAATAGGGCTGGTTTATTAAAGTTAGGGTTAGTAAAGGAATCCTTGAAGAGTAGGAAGAATTTCTGGTAAGGTAGTAAAATCAGTTAGGTATAATAGAGAATAAAATCATGTTAGCCATGCTATTCTAGGCTAAGTAGTTAAGATATTTTATTTTACTTTAATTTTGGAGATTTAAATCCATTAAAAATATTTGAAAAGTTTCATTGAGGTTGGTCGAACAGTATACTTTAGTAAATGAAAGACAGATAAGAATTTTATTGATACAAAGCAAATTCAGGTTATAGTTAGTTGCATAATCTTAGTTGAGTGTGAAGGATTAATCCTCACTCAAATAAAAGTACATGTTAAGTTGTAGTGAGCAGAGACTTTATAATTATAGGGCACGAAGGGTAAAATATGAAGGCAGTCGCATCATAGTTGTGTTGGGTACAGTTGTTTTCTTGTTGTGGTACACACTTGATACATTTTTATTTTTCCTCAGTATGTGGGTCGCAGTCAAATTGCTTGATCAGTTGACTAGCGCAGAAATAAATTATTTAGAGTAGAATTTTGAAGAACAGCTCAATTTGCAGAGTTGAGTAGTTTCCGTTTAGGTTCTGGAAGTAAAATAAAGAAATAAATAATTGATTTCATAAGACATTGTAGGTGTAGTAAGGAATTAGGACTAGGTAAAACTGAGATAGGAATAATCTAGATTCACATTTAAGTTAATTGAGGTGCATAAGTTTCATTAGTAGGGGTATGACATAAGTATTTAAGGTTATCATATCTAAGTACATTTTTAAGGGCAAACCTAGAGCGCTTTCAATAGTTTGGTTAGTATTGAGAAGATACAAATGGAAGATACCACGCTGTATAGGTATAAGAGGAGTTTAGGGATTAGGATAAATAAATAATCTTACCAGTTCAATGTGTAGGAAGTATGAAGTATGAGCTGTCAGCTTAGTTTGAGATCGGTTAATGGCATAAGTTGGAAGTAAATTCATAGATGAGTTGATTACTTTTATATGAATATTGATGCATTTAGGCTTGATACACGAACAAGCATGATACTAGTCTATTAGTCCGATGTTCGTGATAGTATATGACAGTCAATTCTCAAGCGACATCTGGAAAAATAAAATATGTTTATTCGAATTTTATGGCCTAAAATTTGAACATTCACGAGCATATTGTTAAGAAGCTAGGGTTTGGAAACATAAAGTAAATGTTTGAGTTTATAGTGTTAAAAAAAAAACCAATTGGATTGATAGTGAAATTATTTTACATACTTTGTTGTTTGAGAATGTTGCTTCGGAAGTTGACATTGTTGTAAGAAGTTTTACATTGCATATTAGCGGAAGTCGGATAATTAAGTTATTTCTGTTCTTAGTTTTAGCTAGATTTGTTCTTTTAATATTTCATTTGGAAGCTCGGGGAACATTGCCGGTAAAGTCGATGACGTTTAGTTTTATTTTAAATTTGACTTTTGCGATGACATTTAGTAAAGGTTAAGGATATGATAGCCATACAGCCGCATTAGAAGTAGTGATTTTATAGGAACGCTTTTATTTTAAATAAATAGGTTAATAAAATTCAGTAATTATTTTACAGAAAATATAAAAGGTTGCCATTAAAAAATCGAGGAATTTTAAAATAAAAGATGGAGAATAGAAGGGGGACTAGGAAGCGTAAAGCTACTAAGAAAGTGGTTGTACAGCAAGCGGAGCCAAATTCAGAAAGAGTCGCCTGAGCCAGAATTAGAAGTAGGAAGTGCATTAGAAGGAAATGAGTCTGCACCAGCGTCGTAGGGTACAAAAATTGGTTACGGAGAGTTGATAGGTAAAGTTTGGCATATTTAGTTGGGAGAGGATGTATTTGAATATATTATAAAAAAATTGCAAAATTTTAGTTGCAAGGGAAATAAATGTGATTTTCTTCTTCGGGGTCTTGACGACATTGTTTTGGTTCAGTGGTAGATTATTTGCAAAGGTGTTTTTTTTTATTATTTAATAATTAAGGTTTTATGGGTTCAAGGGACATTATTTTGCTTGGCAGGGTTTTAAAGGTATTTAGTAGATTAGGAAATTACTAGTTAATAGTATTATAGTTTTTGGAAAAAAAAAACAGATGAGTAGAGAACCTGTTAAAGATGTTAATAAACTAATTGTTTTAGTTAATAATAATTTATCGAATTTTGATAAAAGAAGTTTGTCTAATTTGGATAATTGATGCGCAGATTAGATACGAGAAAGGGAGCGATAGGTCTGGAAGATTTTGTTTAAAGGGAAAGTTCTGAAGGGTTTCAAGGGCGCATTGAAAGGTGAAGGAAGTTTTAAAAATGGTCTGAGGAGTTTAATTTGTACGTCAATTTTAAATTAAAGACAAATCATTTATTAATGTTTGCCCGAGATACATACACTACACAAATGAGCTGCTTGCTTGGAGGTGTTAGGTTAGGCCAATAGGCATAATTCAATGTTGATATTGCTAGCAAACAGTTCATACTCTACACGTACGAAAGACTAATCTTCACACTACACATGCTCCTAACTTGACTGTCGTAGAGACTGGGGGAAGGCTCAGGGCCAGATGATGATTTGATAAAGAATTAACGCTAGAGCTAAGGCAAATACGTAATCAAGGATTTTTCGTGTTTACGGGGAAGACGAGTTCGTTTTATCTTCTGTGAAATAGAGCAGTGGTAGATCGTTAAGCTGTAATGGCGTAACTCGTGTGTTCTTCTAACCCATTTGCCTCACAACCAAATGCTTCCGTTAAATGCGAAGATCTGGCAATGGTGGAAATTATTTTATTATTTGATTCATTGTAAGTTTTGAAGTTTTGTCTTTGGATCAATGATAGTCAAGTTTAGGTTTAAATACTCACCACACATGCTCATATTGAGGGAGAACATTGGTAAAATTATGGAAAAGAAGTAAAATATATTCGCGTTTTATTTGAGATTGGTTCTATTTACATCGGTTGCTAATTTTGTGTAATTAACTACCTTAATAAATAGTGGGGAAGGCTGTAACGGTTTCAAGCTTCATGTGAGCTAGAAATACAGAACACGAATATATTTCAGTTTAAATTACA